>LR749809.1:419582-449321 GCA_902729485.2 Mus minutoides
GTGGGATGGATCCCTGGCAGCTGCAGTCATTGGGTCCATCCTTTGGATTCAGCTTCACACATGATCTCTGTAACTCTTTCAATGTGTGCTTTGTTTTAAATTCTAGGAAGGGGTGACGTGTCCACATTTTGATCTTCCTTCTTCTTGAGTTTCATGTGTTTAGTAAATTGTATCTTGGGTAGTCTAGGTTTCTGGGCTAATATCCACATATCAGTGAGTACATGTTATGTGAGTTCTTTTGTGATTGGGTTACTTCACTCAGTATGATGGCCTCCAGAGCCATCCATTTGCCTAGGAATTTCATATATTTATTGTTTTTAATAGCTGAGTAGTACTCCATTGTGTAAATATACCAAATTTTTTGTATCCATTCCTCTGTTGAGGAACATCTGGGTTCTTTCCAGTTTCTCGCTATTATGAATAAGGCTGCTATGAACATAGTGGAACATGTGTCCTTATTACCAGATGGAATATCTTCTGGATATATGGCCAGTAGAGGTATTGCAGGATCTTCCGGTAGTACTATGTCCAATTTTCTGAGGAACCGCCAGACTGATTTCCAGAGTGGTTGAACCAGCTTGCATTCCCACCAACAATGGAGGAGTGTTCCCCTTTCTCCACATCCGCGCCAGCATCTGTTGTCACCTGAATTTTTGATCTTAGCCATTCTTACTGGTGTGAGGTGGAATCTCAGGGTTGTTTTGATCTGCATTTCCCTGATGATTAAGGATGTTGAACTGAACCTGAGGCCTATCAGCCACCTCCCCTATTTGAGCTATGTGGTACCATATCTTGATTCAAACTATCTATTCATTAGATTTCAGTTTCAATACTTGTAAGTTTCTATAAAGTGATAAACAGAGGCAGATTCTTTTACTTCTGCATATACATTCCCTGTCTTCCAGGTTTACCTAGCCCTGTCTGTCCTTTTTCTTTTCTCAATAATAGTTATTTAACTTACCTATGGATGGTATATCAACTCCTATTTAGAAAAGTTAAAAGAACTTAAGAACTCCTGCATAGTTGCATGTAATTTTAAAGTACACTCCTTCATGAGAGCTTGGCTCTTTCAACCTCCAACAGCTAGTTCCACCAGGCCAACAATCATTCCGGTTTCAGCTCCCATGCTAGCTCGCCGGGTCATCTCACCCAGCTCCCTTTAGCCCCGTGGAAAGAAAATACTAGAAACCTTTATATTTAAAACTGACAAGATAACTCAAAAGTTGGGTGAAGAATATCCTGCCTCACCTCCTTGGCCTCCAACTCCCTGTAGAGGCTACAAACCATCTATCCCTCTCCCGAGAGCCCTACATGTCTGCAACGTCCTATCTGCTTCACAGCCTGGTCCCAATCCAGTCCTCTCAGTCCCTCTCTCTTCCTCTTTGGGACCAAGAAAACTTGCCTCCATATCTTCACCCAGCGCTGGCTTCTGCGGTCTTTATTTAGCCAATCAAACAATTAGGGAAACTACCACTACACTGCATCTTGGAAATATTCTTTAAAGAAAGCTGGCAAGTCGGGGTCTGCCATTCTCTTTAGGAATAAAGACTATAGCTGTCTTGTTTTTCCTCTTTCCTGTTTTGCATATTATTCTTTGGAAGCATTTACATATTTTAGATGATGCAGTATTTTATGAAATAGTTGAACCCATGGACTAGCTACCCCAGTTAGCCAGGAGAATATGGTTACCAGATTGCCAAACATGTATGCCTGACCTCCATAGGGCAATAAGTTTCTTTGAAAATGTTTGTGAATGACAAGCATACAGGGCTTATGGGAATAGATTAGTTATTTCCTTTTCAGTTTTTCTTGTTGTGCCTGAGAGCTAAAGCACATTTCAAAATTATGTAATAAGTCAATATTAGCTACATCTTAATTTCAAGTAGTATTTTCCCACAAAGTTATAGGAGACTTAGACTTTATGTGTATATCCATTTAAGTATTTTCCTTTGCATATGTTTGTTTATATACAAGGATATAAACATTTGGATATATAAGCACAGATGCCATGGACTAACATCAGATGTCTTCCTCTACAACCCCTACTTTATTTACTTAGACATGGTCAGTTCACTGAACTTAGAACTAGCGAATTCAGCAGCTCTTAAGGATCTTCCTGTCTGTACCTCCACAGTCCTGGAATTGCAGAGGCAAATCACTCAACTCAGGTTTCTCATCTAGGCATCGGGGATGAGAACTTAGGTCCTCTCTCTGCACAAGTATTTTACCAAATGATACATTTCCCTGCCTCTTTAAATGTTTATGAAATATTATGAAGTATATTATCTCTTTTCCTATACTCTATTACTGGACCCAATGTACTCCTGGGAAAACATCCCCTTGCGTTAACATTTAGGTCCCAAGTGAATCTGCCTTTAAACAGTTCCATTTCCTGCTACCATATTAAAAACCTTTATTTTAAAAGAAAAGGAAAATGAGGTATAGGCAATGGGAAAGTGAGGCAGTGTCAGAGTACTTGGTAGGACTTTGGGCCTTAATAGTCAGTATGGACTTTTGTTTCTATAGTGACAAAGATGCATAAACATTCAATGACTGTTTTCTTGAGTTCATTCAAGTTGAGTTCATTCATATAAGTAAGAGCATAACTCAAGAATTTCATAAAGCAAATGAGTGCTGGCAAAAGTAGTTTATGGGCTTTAAAATTTTTTTGTCCAATAAGTTCAAGGTTTGCTGTTTTAATTTAGACTACGGCTGACAAGAGCTTTGAGGGAAAGGACTTTAAGTGTGATGCTGAATAAATAACTTGCTTTATTTCATTTTATTTCATTTTAAAAGATGAGCTCAGAACCATTCCTCGGCTTTATAGTTCTTTCACTTCACTATGTAAATGTTTATTGAACACACATTTTCATTAGGTAAAGATTTAATAGTCTCAGAGCAAGACACACTACTTAGATTCAGTTCACTTAACAAACTAATGGCTGCTTCTCATTTTCTTTTAAAAGCTTCATCTGAACAGGGAAGTTAGTAGGAAAGATAATTATACTTATGAAATTAATAAGTCTTCAACCCAGTGTCCTGAAAATTCCTTCTTTGATCTCCTGAATGTCCAGTTGCAAGTCACCAACAGAAAGTGAAATTCATTTTGTATTGGCATAGTTTTGATATTATTGATGACCCTGAGAAATGATAATGAAAAGATATTCTCAACTTTAATGTGTCCAAGAGTTTGGGGAGAACATGGACTACAAAGAGCTTTGTGAAAGGTCTTCTCTGAAGGTGAGCAGAAAAGTCATTGACCTTTTACGTTGGAAACTTAATGGTAAAAATTTTTCCTTTACAAGGCTGAGATAATCACTAATATCCCGCAATGAAAACAGTGGGAGGGAATGAAAGGTTCGTGGCCAAGCAGAGACTCCCCATCTGCAGTACAGGCTCATGCAGGAGGGCTGGATGATTGACTCCCAGACCTGAGTCTATAATGGAAGGGTCATCAGAGAATCTGTAAGACTAAAGAGCAGCAACACCAGGGAGGGACAAATGGCTCCACAATAAAGAGAAATATAAAATGCCACACAGGTTCAGAAAGAAGGGAATAAGCCGCTTAGAAGATTACATGTAGTTAGACTGTATGTGGAGTACAGGATCAGTCTCTGTGTCACAGTTCGCAATCTTAACTGCACCCATGCATGCTGCCTTTGTCATGTGAAGCAACCTCTTTACATGATCCAGGAGTTGTGACCTAGGCATTTGTATTATGGTATTCTGACAGATGGGTTTATATTTAATTTAATTCTTTTGTCTTCACGTTCTTCATTTCCTCTATAGAATGTGACAAAAACAAAGTCAACCTTTCTGTTAGCCAGACAAGAATCATCCAATGTGTTTCAGTACAGCTTCTATAATTTCCTGCCCCTGTCCCTTATTTTGGAAGGATTTTTATCTCCTACTATCTTTGAAAAAATATGCTACAATTTGCAACGTTCCTCTTAAGATAAGGGGCCCATAAGTAAACACCAGATATATTCATATGTAGCTTAAACATTAGTCTTTAATTTTTAAAAAATGTATGTATGCAGGTTATTTTGTGTTTATGTGTAATTTGTAACATTTCTGTTTATGCAACACGTTCATTTCTAGTGCTCACAAAGGTCAGAAGATGGAAGCAGATCCTCTGGAATATGAATTATAGATTGTTGTGAGGCACTGTCTGATCACAGCACATGGAAGGAAGAGTAGAGGTGCCTAGGCCAAGAAGTAACGACAGGAACACTGGTTAATGAATTGACCATGAGACAGTATTACATGGGCTTTTTAAACCAGAATCAAATGGGGAGCCTCAAGATCTAGTTGCGATGCATTTCACTTATGATATTGTGTCAGTATTGTGGAGGGCAATGTGACAGGAAGTAGGTTAAGGAATGGATTCTAATTCAAGGAACAGTTGTCCTAATGTGGTAAGGATGACAAGAGGGTAGAGTGGTGAGAAAAATTTGCCATAAGGGAAGGTGTTTAAGATACAAATATCAGAATGTGATGATAGTTTTCTATGTGGGAATGGGTTGGGATGAAAAGTAGAGAAAGGGCCAGTGTCAGTGGAAGAGTTGAAATGGTTTTAGCACTTTTAAAAGTCTAAGTGCAATATTATGCAATGGCGATGCAAAAAGGAGCCAGTGGTGTGCACTGGAGCTCACATAGGAGATGCAAGCTGGGTCATGAGGCAGAGGCTCTGCATAGTATTTATGCTGTCTCAGTTCTGCCATGTTCCACCCTCCCATGAATGCTGTCCAGTCACCAAAGTTCTGAATGTCAGAGTAGCAGAAATCTGAGTTACTGTGCTCTGTTTGCATTGCATTACTAGCCGTGACCACACGATGGCATCCGTTCTTCACATTTCCTCATGATTATTTTTCTTTTTTCTTTTCTTTTTTTCGTTTCCTTTTTTCTTTCTTTCTTTCTTTCTTTCTTTTTTTTTTTGACAGTTCCTTTAAAGAAAGAGCGCATGGAATGTCAGATATTTAGACCCTGTCAGAATACTCACCTGAAATTTTTAGATTTTTGTTGGAAAGATAAAGCAAAATTAATTTGATAGTTCTTTAGAAATCGCCACAACTATTTTAGACAGTTTGAGACTGTTGAAAAATGAAATATGAATATAAACTACTTAAGAAGTAGTTTTTCTTTTTTCATAGTGATCTATTTAATATATACTTTTCAAATTAGGATTGTTTCATCTAATATTGATTTGAAGTTGCTCATAAGCTTCATTGACACATTACATTCTACTACTCTATTGTGTGTATGTGCATCTGTTACAGTTTGATTTATATTGTCAAAATGTAGCTTTTGAACTTACCACACAGTACTTAAGTAACAATTGATTAGAAAAATTTTCTTGTGGAAGACTTGGGGGCAGGATTGAAGCCCTGAAGCGGTTAGCAACCTCACAGAAAGACCAACAGTCTTTTTAGTACTTTTGGATGTAGAGAGACTGAGTCACCAACCAAGAGCATACACAAGCTGGGCCCCTTGGCCCATATCTAGCAGAGGACTGTCTTGTCTGGTCTCAGTGGGAAAGGATGCAGCTAATCCTCCAGAGACTTGATATGCCAGGATAGGGGATAGAGGGGGTTCATTTCTCAGAGATGGAGAGGAAGGGATATTGAGGAAGAACTGTGTGAAGGGGAACCAGTGGGGAGCAGTGTTTGTGATGTAAATAAACGAATAAAGAAAGAAGTGAGGAAAAATATTCTTTGCTTTATTATTGTAATTTGACCATCAGTAGCCACTGGGGCTCTGGGGTTCCAGACCTATGCTCAACCAGGGACTAGACTATCTGTGCACAGCCCACCACCCACACCAGCCTATATTTCTCTCTAGTACAATTACATGCTAGTGATGCATGAAGCTCACTGTATTCATTTTCTAATCCATGGAGCTTTTGCTTACTATTGTACAAGGAGCAGGCATATTCTATTCTCAGTTCTAAATTTGTTATGTTTTCCTGGCAAAACAACTAAAACCATCTTCTTAAATGGCTTTCTATCAACTACCTAATTGCTTAAAACTATTTAAATCAAATCAGGAATTCCATAAAATCATTAATTGACCTCAACAGTATTATTTTATGAAAGTTCATCTTATGTTGATCTGAAGGAAAATTGCACAATAGGGTGTGCTAGGACCCATCAGGTAATTACACCAGGCTATAGACAGTGAGATTCTCCCAATGCACCATCACATGGTAATAGATTTCCAAGGAATATATCAAAAAAAGGCACATCAGTATCAAAAGGCAATCATGGGATGAATCCCCTGCGGGTGTGCATTTCTAGGGTACACCTATTGCAGAAGAGCAAAATGGAGGGCCATCTCTAGCAAGCTCAGTTGCACACTGTAGCCCTTCCTGCATGGGGTCCATCAATAGTACATTGCATAAATGAAACAACTATAGAATAGACCCTATCCCAGGTAAGATTATTGAAGAGAGAAACTTGTTTCCAGAATATTCTAGAAAAAGATGCATCATAAAAAGAGAGCATGATATTAGAGACAAGCCGTAGGCCCACTTCAATCTTGAAGTTGACATTAGATTGATCAATCTGATGACTGCCTTTATAATATGTCTACATTTCAGCAAAATCTTTACCTGTCGCGCGCCTACCCTGCCCAGCGGGAATAAGACACTAGACAACCAGGCTTCTTCTCCAGGCGGTTTACTCAGGAACTTGATGCACTTACAACTTAGCAGCGCCTGATGGCAAATGGCAAATGGCCCCACTGCGAGCAGCCTATTTATACCCTGTCCTGGCCAATCACCGAGCTGCCTTGTGGCTCCCGCTTCTCGCCAGTACAGCTGAGTCGGTCAGTGCCGTCTTTCAGGAGTGGTTGAATGGCTCCCTACATTTACCTACTTTAGCAAAATCTTACTTAGTAACTACTGCTTTAAAGAAGGAAAAGTTTGAATTGGTGACAATATAAGTAGATTGGTTTATGTTGTTTTTTTAATGTGTCTCCCCAAAGCATCAGATTCCATCTCTGTACAATTGCTGAAACTCTAGTAAGACTTCTGCAAGTTCTAACTTAAAATTTTTCAATTTTTTCCAGTGGTTAACAATTGCAGAATTATTCAGTTCTGAGAGTTATATTCTTATTTAAAGAACAGACACTAGCAACGACTGCTTAAAGTTTTCGTAGAAGAAAAAATTATATAAAATCTGTTTAGAACAGCACAACACCACTCAAATATATTAATTTAGGTTACCATGGCTTACAACACATTGCTGTTTCCAAGATGGGTGCATTTGAAAATAAACAAAGTTTAAAAAAAAAAGTTTATGTTTTGAAGATAGGAAATTTCTATCTTACATACAAATTGAGAGGAAAATTCAGGATAAAGGATGTCAGAGAGTTTTAAATAGAAGGAAGGCATGGACCAGTAACTTAAAGAAGGACCATAATAGGAAATACTGATATTTTAACTCTAATACTTCTTTCTTGAAAATTTCAAGGGGATTTTACATATACTAAGCAGTTAAGAGTGCTTGTTACTTTTGGAAAAGACCAAAGTTCAGGTCCTACAACCCTCCTGTAAGGTGGTTTACAACCACTGTAACTTGAACTCCAAGGTATCTAATACCCTCTTCTGGCTTCTAGGAACACCAACATACATGTGTATATACACACATTGTCACAATATACATGAAAAATCTTAAATTAATAAAAGAAAACATAATATTTCTCATTGAATTTCTGCAGACTAACCAAGTCCTAAAGATTCTATATAGGATTATTTCAAATATTTGTACTATTGCTGAAAGATTGACACAGATATAGATGATAGATAGATAGATAGATAGATAGATAGATAGATAGATAGATAGATAGATATCCAACACACATATGTCATATGTATGTGTCAAATGCATAGACATATATATACATGTACTTGGTGAACACATACAAATTGGCATATGATGTCTAATCCAAGCTGACACTGCTTATTTCCATTGCACATTATTTTTGAAATAATGAACATCTGTTTTCCTCCAAACCCCAAATATATGTGTTGCTATTGAAACCAGCTGATAGAACATTGGAAGGTGATAAGGTGATATATGACATTACTACCTTTATAAGCAATTCACTCTCTATTTACCCCTTTGATAACAAAGCTAGATCAGGCCATCAGTGAGTAGAACACATAGGTTTTTTTCCAGAAAGAACTCTTCAGAATAAATTTTTATTGAGCATATTCTACTCAATTTAGTAAACTTTGATATTGTATCCAGAGGAACTGTCTTAGGCAGGGTTTCTATTCCTGGAATAAAATGCCATGCCTGAAAGCAAATGCTGGAGGAGATTATTAATTACGCTTATACTTCCACATTTCATTCCATTATGGAAGAAAATCAAAGTGGAATCTCAAACAGGGCTGGGACCTGGAGGTAGAGCTACTGCAGAGGCCATAGAAGGGTATGTGGTTGCTCAGACTGCTTTCATTTCGCACCCAGGTCCGTGGTCCTAGAAATGGCACCACTTAGAGTGATCTCGGTTCTCCCATATCAACCATTAATGAAGAAAATATACCACACACTTATCTATAGGCCAATCTGATAGAGCTGTTTTCTCAACTGAGGTTCATTTCTTCCAAATGACACTGTGTTGCTGATACCAGAACACAAGTACTTCAACTTGACATTCTCTGTGACTCATAATGGTCTTTTGTACTCAATGGGTTCACTACAACATCTTCTAACCCATTCTGGGAAAAACAGACAGAGATGACCAGAGGAAATAGACATAGGTTGAAGTGGAAAACTTAAGGGTTTTTTGGAAGTGAGTTGTGTTGGATTTTCGTTTGCTGGGTCAAATACATGAAGGAGTGTTTTCCTGAAGTCGACACAGATGAAAAGCTAAGGGAGATGAGTAAAGGAACATTTCACTGAAGCAGACACAGGTGAAAGGATATACTGCTAAAGCAGGCATGTGAAAAGGCACATGGTGAAGGATTTTTTTGCTAATGAGATGTCTGTATTGGTCTCACACTACATAGCTGAGCTCTATTTGTTGGGACTCCATAGAGTCTGATGGTATGTTGCAGATTTTTGCTATTTTCCCAGACTCTGGCTTTTTGGCAGAGTGATGTCAGCTGAGACAGTCTCATGTGCTGAGGCAACACATATGCTGAAGCAAAACCCATGGAGGACACATGATGCTTGGAGAGCTGGGCGTGGTGGCACAAGCCTTTAAGCCCAGCACTTGGGAGGCAGAAGCAGGCAGATTTCTGAGTTCGAGGCCAGCCTGGTCTTCAAAGTGAGTTCCAGGACAACCAGGGCTATACAGAGAAACCCTGTCTCAAAAAGACCAAAAAAAAAAAAAAAAAAAAAAGGACTGAGGCTGAGCTTGGATTGCTTGCATATCTAAACACTTGTTGGTCTAGCATCTTCATTTGTATTCCCTTCCCTGAGAAAGGCACAGCGAAGAATTTTCCCCAATATTCCTGTTGGGCCTGGTTCCTCCTGCTGACTCTAGCTGAGGCTGAGCCCTGGCTATTCCTGCTAGGTCATGCCACCACTGTTGCTAACTGGACTCTACCAAACTGTACTGCTGATATATTTGTGAAGTGTTTGCAAGGGGATCAAGTTGCTGCTGTTAAACTGTGAACTGAACTGCCAATTTCCAAACACAAATGGGAGTTACTCCAAAGAAACATTCTGAACAGATCCACTTCCCTGTACTCTTGCTTTTTTTGCTACCTCTGGTGTGTGGTGAACTAAAAGGGATGTTAAAGCATTTAAGAACCATCATTGAAGTAGACTTTGAAAAAAATTAAAGTTATGTAGGTAATAGGTTAGTGATACTAGAGAATTGTTTGTCTGAACTAAAGGCTTTGCTGTCCACTATTTCACATTTCTGGTTGCCATTACCTCCAAGAACACAGCTATGAACTTTAAGAAAAGGAAAGAAAACTGTTTAAGCATGAATGAAAGCAATAAATATTTGCCTGACTGTGGAGCATGGTATTTGAGTCAGGAACCATTGACTAATACAGTTAAGGGATGAATAAGTTAGTCTTCTCATTTCTCCTGACAAATATGAGATCAAATATGAGTCAAGATCAGAGACTGCACTGTAATGAGGAGTGAGCAGGCCTCACTGGAAGCAGCCCTGATACCAGCTTTCTTTTTTTTTTTTTTATTAGATATTTTCTTAATTTACATTTCAAATGTTATCCCGAAAGTTCCCTGTACTCTCCCCCTACCCTGCTCCCATACCCACCCACTCCCACTTCTTGGCCCTGGCATTCCCCTGTATTGGGGCATATAAAGTTTGCAATACCAAGGGGTCTCTTTTTCCGATGATGGCCGACTAGGCCACCTTCTGCTACATATGCAGCTAGAGACACGAGCTCTGGGGGTTCTGGTTAGTTCATATTGTTGTTCCACCTATAGAGTTGCAGACCCCTTCAGCTCCTTGTGTACTTTCTCTAGCTTCTCCATTGTGGGCCCTGTGTTCTATCATATAGATGATTGTGAGCATCCACTTCTGTATTTGCTAGGCACTGGCATATCCTCATACAAGACAGCTATATCATGGTCCCTTCAGCAAACTCTTGCTGGCATATGCAATAGTGTCTGGGTTTGGTGACTGATTATGGGATGGATCCCCGGGTGGGGTAGTTTCTGGTTAGTCTATCCTTTCGTTTTAGCTCCAACCTTTGTCTCTGTAACTCCTTTCATGGGTATTTAAGTACATAGTAGACTATGTAACCTTGAACTGCAAGCTGAGCCCTTCTGTGGGAGTCAACCATACTAGCCAAAATGAAGTAGAATCCAAGGATTTCTTTTTAGTTAGAAATTAAGTAAACATCACCATAAGATGAGCACACCATCCAAAATATCTTTCCTAGCTGTAAAATTACTCTGCATCAACGAAGTTGACTGTAGTCATCGCAATACAGTGTGGGATCCCAGGGGCTGCAGACAATGCCCTGTGCTTAGCACCCACCCCCCACCCCCACCTCATGAGGACTGCACTGTCCCTGCCTGGGAACAGCAAGATGCATTTTGTGAGAGAGAAAACAGAAACCAAAGGCTGTTTCCTTCTAAGGAAATAATAATTTTATTATGGTATAGAAAGGATTTCTATAAAAATGTTGAAAATGTACTGCTTTTATATATAACTGGGGAAAGTAAAGAAGTTATTACATCTGACCTATTGAGACACTGAACTCAGTTTTGAATTATATGGAAATGGTGGAAATTTTCTGATAATAAAATAAATTTAAGAAACATTCTTTTCTAATTTGAGGTTTCCTGGTTTTGTACTGTTTTCCCCTTTCTTTGTTTTGTTGTCATGGTTCTGTCTGTGCGTGTCTCAAACCCCTGTGCTCAAGGGATCCTCCAGGCTTATTCACACAAAGGCTGGGAGTAGAGGTGAAAACACACATGCACATGCACCTGTACAAGCACACACCACACAAAGACAGCCGATATTGACTCCCTATTAAATCTGGCTTGGAGATTTGAAGATGAGAAATTTGTAGTTACATATCTAACATCAGTAACATGCTCAGGTTTTCTGTAAGATACTTTATTTATATTTATAATCTTCAAAACTATTTTAATAGTTAATGTTTAGGTATGGGCCATTAATTCCTGATTTTCCAAGACTTGTATCATGAAGGGGTGCTGGATTTTGTCAAATGCTTTCTCAGCGTTTAATGGGATGATCGTGTAGTTTTGGCTTTGAGTTTTTTTATATAGTGGATTTTCTTTTTTTTTTTTCAACTTTTATTAGATATTTTCTTCATTTACATTTCAAGTGTTATCCAGAAAGTTCCCTATATCCTCCCCCCTCCTGGCCCTGCTCCCCTACCCTTCCGCTCCCACTTCTTAGCCCTGGCGTTCCCCTGTATTGGGGCACATAAAGTCTGCATGACCAAGGGGCCTCTCTTCCCACTGATGGACATATAGTGGATTTTCTTGATGGTTTTCCATATCCCTGCATCCCTGGGATGAAGCCTACTTGATCATGATGATTGTTTTGATGTGTTCTTGGATTGGGTTTGCAAGAATTTTATTGAGTATTTTTGCATTGATATTCATAAAGGAAACTGGTCTGAAGTTCTCTTTCTTTGTTGGGTCTTTGTGTGGTTTAGGTATCAGAGTAATTGTGGCTTCATAGAATGAATTGAGTAGAGTACCTTCTGTTTCTATTTTGTGGAATAGTTTGAGGAGAATTGGAATTAGGTCTTCTTTGAAGGTCTGATAGAACTCTGCTTTAAACCCATCTGGTCCTGGGCTTTTTTTGGTTGGGAGACTATTAATGACTACTTCTATTTCTTTAGGATATATGGGACAGTTTAGATCATTAATCTGATCATGATTTAACTTTGGACCTGATATATGTCTAAAAAATTGTCCATATCATTCAGGCTTTCCAGTTTTGTTGAATATAGGCTTTTGTACTAGGATTTGATGATTTTTTGGATTTCCTCAGATTCTGGTGTTATGTCTCCCTTTTCATTTCTAATTTTGTTAATTGAGATACTGTTCCTGTGCCCTCTAGTTAGTCTGGCTAAGGGTTTATCTATCATGTTGATTTTCTCAAAAAACAGCTCCTGGTTTGATTGATTCTTTGTATAATTCTTTTGATTCTACTTGGTTGATTTCAGCTCTGAGTTTGATTATTTCCTGCAGTCAATTCCTCTTGTGAAAAATATGCTTCCTTTTGTTCTAGAGCTTTTAAGTGTGCTGTCAAGCTGCAAGGGGATGCTCTCTCTAGTTTCTTTTTGGTGGCACTCAGAGCTATGTGTTTTCCTGTTAGGACTGCTTTACTTGTGTCCCATAAGTTTGGCTATGTTGTGGCTTCATTTTCCTTGAACTCTAAAATGTCTTTCTTTTCTTTCTTTTTTTTCTTTCTTTCTTTCTTTCTTTCTTTCTTTCTTTCTTTCTTTCTTTCTTTCTTTCTTTCTTTCTTTCTTTCTGTATTTTCTTTATTTACATTTCAAATGCTATACTGAAAGTTCCCTATACCCTCCCCCAACCCTGCTCCTCTACCCACCCACCCCTTGGTCCTGGTGTTCCCTTGTACTGGGGTATATAAAGTTTGCAATACCAATGGGCCTCTCTTCCCAGTGATGGCTGACTAGGCCATCTTCTGCTGCATAAGCAACTAGAGACACAAGCTCTGGGGGTAATGGTTAGTTCATATTGTTTTTCCACCTATAGGGTAGCAGACCCCTTCAGCTTCTTGGGTGCTTTCTCTAGCTTCTCCATTGGGGGCCCTGTGTACAATCTTATAGATGACTATGAACATCCACTTCTGTATTTACTAGGTACTGGCATAGCCTCATACAAGACCAGGGTCTGTTCAGCAAAATCTTGCTGGCATATGCAATAGTGTCTGGATTTGGTGGCTGATTATGGGATGGATCCTTGGGTGGGCTAGTTTCTGGATAGTCCATCTTTTCATATTAGCTCCAAACTTTGTCTCTGTAACTCCTTTTGTTCCGTATTCTAAGGAGGAATGAAGTATCCACACGTTGGTCTTCCCTATTCTTGATTTTCTTGTGTTTTGCAAATTGTATCTTGGGTATTCTAAGTTTCTGGGCTAATATCTACTTATCAGTGAGTGCATATGTAATGACTTCTTTTGTGATTGGGTTACCTCACTAAGGATAATATCCTCCAGATCTTCTGGCTTTCATAGTCTCTGGTGAGAAGTCTGGTGTGATTCTAATAGGCCTGCCTTTATATGTTACTTGACTTGTTTCCCTTACTGCTTTTAATATTTTATCTTTATTTAGTGCATTTGTTGTTCTGATTATTATATGTCAGGAGGAATTTCTTTTCTGGTCCAGTCTATTTGGAGTTCTGTAGACGTCCTGTATGTTCACGAGCATCTCTTTCTTTAGGTTTGGGAAGTTTTCTTCTATAATTTTGTTGAAGTTATTTGCTGGCCTTTTAAGTTGAAAATCTTCATTCTCATCTACTCCTATTATCTGTAGGTTTGGTCTTCTCATTGTGTCCTGGATTTCCTGGATGTTTTGAGTTAGGATCTTTTTGCATTTTGCATTTTCTTTGATAGTTGTGCCCATGTTCTTTATGGAATCTTCTTCACCTGAGATTTTGTCTTCCATCTCTTGTATTCTGTTGCTGATGCTTGCATCTATGGTTCCAGATTTCTTTCCTAGGGTTTTTATCTCCAGAGTTGTGTCACTTTTGGTTTTCTTTATTGTTTCTCCTTTCCTTTTTTCGGTCTTGGATTGTTTTGTTCAATTACATCACCTGTTTGGTTGTGTTTTCCTGTAATTCTTTAAGGACTTCTACCTCTTTAGCAGTGTTCTCCTGTATTTTTTTAAGTGAGTTATTAATGCCATTCTTAAAGTCTTCTATCAGCATCATGAGATATAATTTTAAATCTGAGTCTTGTTTTTCGGGTGTGTTGGGGTATCCAGGACTAGCTGAGGTGTGAGTATTGGGTTCTGATGATGGTAAGTGTTCTTGGTTTCTGTTAGTAAGATTCTTACATTTGCCTTTTGCCAACTGGTATTCTCTGGAGTTAGTTATAGTTTTCTCTGGTTGGAGCTTTTTCCTCCTGTGATTCTGTTAACCTCTGTCAGCAGTCCTGGGATTCCAGCTCTCTTCTGAGTCTCAGTGGTCAGTGTACTCTCTGAAGGCAAACTCACCTCTTGAAGGAAGGTGTACATATATCTGCATTTCAGACCTGCCTCCTGGCTGAAGATGAAGGCCTGAAACAGGGCCTGTCGCAGAAGATGTGTTGCCTTTGCAGCCTGCACACTCACCTGCCCAGACTGTTCCCCAAGGGACGTGGGACACAAGATGGATCTCTCACCTGTTCTGGTGGGCAGAGCCCTCTCAGGTGTACACCTCTCCTCTGGTGAGGAAGATGTCTGGATGTCTGGAGCCCGAAAATGGGTCTGTACCAGAAGCTGTGTCACTTCTGCCTGTCCCAGAAGCTGTGTCGCTTCTGTAGTCTACATTCTAACCTACACAGACTGCTCTCTGTGGGACCTGGGACCAAAGATGGCTCCCTTACCTGCTCTGGTAGAGCCCTCCTGGGTGGACACCTCTCCTCTGGCTGAGAATGTGCCAGGATGTCTGGAGCCCGGAACGGGGTCTGTCCCAGAAGCTGTGTTGCATCTGCAGTCTGCTTGCTCACCCTTCGAAGTCTACCAGCTGACCTGTGCAGACTGGTCTCTGACGGACCCAGGACCAAAGATGGCTCCGTCACCTGCCTCTTTCTTTATCTTCCTTGACCAAGTTATCATTGAGTAAAGTGTTGTTCAGCTTCCACATGAATGTTGGCTTTCTTTTATTCATGTTGTTATTGAAGATCAGCCTTAGTCCATGGTGATCTGATAGGATGCATGGGATTATTTCAATATTTTGAATCTGTTGAGGACTGTTTTGTGACCAACTATATGGTCAATTAGGGAGAAGGTAACATGAGCTCCTGAGAAAAATGTATATTCTTTTGTTTTAGGATAAAATGTTCTGTAGATATCTGTTAAATCCATTAGTTTCATAACTTCTGTTAGTTTCACTATGTCTCTGTTTAGTTTATGTTTCCAGGATCTGTCCATTGTTGAGAGTGGGGTGTTAAAATCTCCCACTATTATTGTGTGCAGTGCAATGTGTGCTTTGAGCTTATTAAAATTTCTTTAATGAATATGGATGCCCTTGCATTTGGATCATAGATATTCAGAATTGAGAGTTCATCTTGGTATATTTTATGTTTGATGAGTATGAATTGCCCCTTCTTGTCTTTTTTGTTAACTTTGGATTGGACGTCGATTTTATTCAATATTAGAATGGCTACTCCAGCTTGTTTCTTGGGACCATTTGCTTGGAAAATTGTTTTCCAGCCTTCTACTTTCAGGTAGCATCTGTCTTTGTCACTGAGGTGGGTTCCTGTATGCAGCAAAATGTTGGGTCCTGTTTATGTAGCAAGTCTGTTAGTCTATGTCTTTTTATTGGGGGAATTTTGTCCACTGATATTAAGACATATTAAGCAAAATTACTTGTTGCTTCCTGTTATTTTTGTTGTTAGAGTTTGGATTCTATTTTTGTGACTATCTTCTTTTAGTTTTGTTGAAGGATTACTTAAAACTTGCTTTTTCTAGGGTGTAGTTTTCCTCCTTGTGTTGGAGTTTTCTCTTTATTTTCTTTGGAAGGGCTAGATTCATCGAAAGATATTGTGTGAATTTGGGTTTGACATGGAATACTTTTGATTCTCCATCTATGGTAATTGAGATTTTTGCTAGGTGTAGTAGCCTGGGCTGACATTTGTGTGACATTTGTGTACTACTAGGTGTAGTAGCCTGGGCTGACATTTGGTTTGCATAACATATGTCCAAGATCTTCTGGCTTTCATAGTCTCTGGTGAGAAGTCTTATGTAATTCTAATAGGCTTGCCTTTATATGTTACTTGACTTTTTTCCCTTGCTGCTTTTAATATTCTATCTTTATTTAGTGCATTTGTTGTTCTGATTATTATGTGTCAGGAGGAATTTCTTTTCTGGTTCAGTCTATTTGGAGTTCTTTACGATTCTTGTATGTTCATAGACATTTCTTTCTTTAAGTCAGGGAAGTATTCTTCTATAATTTTGTTGAAGATATTTTGTGACCCTTTAGGTTGAAAATCTTCATTCTCATCTATACCTATTATTCTTAGATTTGGTCTTCTCATTGTGTCCTGGATTTTCTGGATGTTTTGAGTTAGGAACTTTTTGCATTTTACATTTTCTTTGATTGTTGTGTCCATGTTTTCTATGGAATTTTCTGCACCTGAGATTCTGTCTTCTATCTCTTGTATTCTGTTGCTGATGCTCGCATCTATGGCTACTGATTTCTTTCCTAGAATTTTTATCTCCAGAGTTGTTTCTTTTATTGTTTTCACTTCCACTTTTAGAACTTGGATTGTTTTGTTCAACTACTTCACCTGTTTGGTTGTGTTTTCCGGTAATTCTTTAAGGAATATTTTTGCTTCTTCTTTAAGGACTTCTACCTGTTTAGCAGTGTTCTCTTGTATTTTTTTAAGGGAGTTATTAATGTTCTTCTTAAAATCTTCTACTAGCATAATGAGATATAATTTTAAATCTGAATCTTGCTTTTCCAGTGTATTAGGTATCCAGAACTCGCTGTGGCGGAAGTACTGTGTGATGCCGAGTGGTCTTGGTTTCTGTTGATAAGATTCTTATGTTTGCCTTTCACCATCTGGTAATACTGGTGTTAGATGTTCTTGCTGTCTCTGGGTGGAGCTTCTTCCTCCTGTGATTCTGTTAGCCTCTGTCAGCACTCCTGGGAGACCAGCTTTCTCCTGAGTCCCTGGGGTCAGAGCACTTGCTGCAGGCAAGCTTTCCTCTGGAGGGGAAGGTGCATAGAGGACTTAGGATAAGCTCCTTCTGGCTGAAGATGAAGGCCTGTGGGGTCTCTGTCCAAGAAGTTCCGCCACTTCTGTGTCCCACATGCCCTCCAGTGTGGACTGGTCTCTGAGAGACTCAGGATAGAATATGGCAATCTCCGCTGAGTCCGGGGTCAGAGCCCTCCCTGGAGGCAATGTCTCCTCTGGCAGGAAAGGTGCACAGAGCTTTGAGGATCAGCTCTGCCTCCTGGCCAAGGATGAAGGCCTGAAGGCACCCTGTCCAAGAAGCTCTGCTGCCTCTGCAACCTGTGTGCTTTCCTGCATGGACTGGTCTCTGAGGGACCCAGGATGGAAGATCCAAATCTAATCTTGAAAAGCCTGCAACAGCGCATTCATCTTGTACGAAAGCCTGCTATTGACAGACTGTAGACAGTAAACATGATGAGCTTTATTTCTGCTTTTGGCCATGAAATGAGTATTTTGTTTACTAAATAATTGTTTATTAACTGCTAACAGTGAGTTAAATAGTAGATTTGTCAAAGCGTTTTCATTTAATCCCATTACTCTATAGGCAGATATGTTCAAGTTTTATAGTCAGAAGGTATTTTGGTAAATACCTCTTAGTGATGTGACTGGCAAACACAGGAAGGTGTTTTCTGTTAGGAGAAGCTATATCAAGTTCCCAGGGGAAATATCAACTTGCTGATATGTCTGAATACTTCAATCATGGTCAGTGCTGATGGCTGAAGCATTATTTATCAAAAAATAAGGTAGAAAAAGATCCTTGAAGTTCTGATTTGGCTGTGGCTTGCTGTAAAAGTGGAACCCTTTCGCCCATAGATGGTGCCAGAGGCTTGCTTCTCACTACAGTTCCTGAAAGAATTCACAGACTCTTGTGTAATGTGGTAAATTAACATGAGAATGCTCTACAGCTTCACATTGTTATGTATGGAGATTATACCTGCATCTTTGATAAGCAAGGTTAAATGACAGAAGTCTGAAGGAGTTCGAGAGAATAGTATCTGATTCTTTAAAGTCTCATTTTATTTATTATTAGAATATTAATACCCTATATAATAACATTAAAAATAGTACTACAATATAATATTATTTGAAAAATAAAAGTGGCACTTTAAAGATTCAAAAATATACATACACTTTCAAAGTGAAAGTCGGGGGCCTTCCAAGTAGCGGTAATTCTCAGTAGGCATAGTGACTGGTTATAGCTAGTTACTCTTCAGATGCTGAGGAAAACTGAGAGTAACTGAAGATGGAACCATACTAGTGACAGAACAAATGTTCAGGTTAGGGGCAGCCAGTATATAACACATTACAAAGAGTCCCAGGGCATTGAAGACTCACAGCAAGAAAGATGGTGATGAGCAAAGGATGCAGAAGGGAGGATGACTTCTTGAACAGGCATCTGTGTCAGACCTGAGGGCTTCGTGGTACCCAGCCGTACCTCCCACTTACAGGATGTGCCTTAGCTCATCCCATGTACTTAATGAATAGGTTTGGGCAGAGCAGCAAGATCACAAAACTTATGAGTGTGCCTTGACATACTTGTCCTGCCATGCTCCCTACCCTGTCCCCATCCTTCATGTCCACTTTGTAGAGGTAGCACTGCTCTGAGCATGCCTTAGATGAGTGTCCATGTCCTTGTCACTCAAACTTCAAATGATAAGAGTGAACATGGTTTTTAAAAATAGAGGCAGTCAGGACTCATTTGCAATCCTGGCGTACTAGATGGAAGTCACCCTGTAGTAGTAAAAAGGGAAATTACTTAAATTAAGTCACTTGAGATGAGCTTTACTCTGACATTTGATGCCTTCTTACTCTCAGTTAAGCTTCACCTACCCTTTGATATTTGTCTTCCCCTTATGTATAATAGAATCATAGACAACATAATAATCAGCTATATGTAATTCCAAACTTGAAGCTCATTCTCTTAGGAGTTCAACCTACATTAATCTGAATGTTGTAGTCTTGATAATATTTGAAAATACACTAAAAGAAAATGAATAAAGCAGACACTCTAGAATCTAGTGTTATGACTTGTGGCAGAAATTACTTATCTCCTCCACTCTTTTCTAGCTCTCATATTATCCTACTTATGGAACAAAAGTGGACCTAAGAAATTATACAAATAGGTGATGCATAAGTTGTTCCCTTCTATTTTGCTTAACTGTGATGGTGAATTTGTAGCTAAACCCTTGGACAATGAAAACATTTTTGTGACAAAAATTAGCTCATGTTAAGGTGCTGAGTCAGATTTTCATAATGCTTAAAATATTGCAGAGCACACATTTAGAAGAATAAAAAAAATATGGCTACTGACAGCATAGAGATTGTCTGCACTATATGTTCCAAGAGCAGGGTGGCGTTCTAGTCACACTCACAGTTTTACAGTAACAAATGCAGAAGTTGCTGAGCTTCAATGGAAACTTCTTTCATGAATTACTTGAATAGCAAATTTTCTTCAATACACTATACCCTCAGTAATTGCCTAAAGCCTCAGCCATTATGGAGAAATTGTTGAAGTATTTATCCACTTACTAAATTACTTCTCTTTTATTGCAAAGAAAAGAAAATTGTCCATGACAAAGAAATTCAAGATTTCAAAAATAATTACAAAGAGGATATTTCTTCTTTGCCATGTGTTAGTGCTACTGCCACAGAGAGATTCATACTTCTCCCTACAACACTCTATTATAATCAGGCCTTAAAAGATCACACAAGGGCAGGTGCAGAGAGACTGGGGAGGGTATCTATTGTATATAGGTTTCTCCTACAGATAAATTCCCTTAACTTATTTCTACTCTGTGGAATTTGGACAGAGCAAAGTTGAACAAGGAAACAGATCAATGAAACTTCCATTCTGAAGGACAGGCATGGAGTCAGGTGCTAGATCCCCTAAGAGAGGATATACTCCTGAAAGAAGAGAGCAACCTGAGAAGTGCTGAGTTCCACTCTAGACTGTGGCAGGGCAAGGGGAAACACAGCCTTGTAGGAGCAGGGTCCATCAAGTAGTAGAGCAGGATTGATGAACGAACATGTCAGCAAGAGGCTTTTCGAAACAGGAAATATCCACATCAGGCATAGAATGTTCTCCTACATTATTAAGTACATTTCTACCTTAACACTGAAAACACATATCATTTTCACTTTTGATGTTAAGAATGTGTATAAACAGGAAATTGAGGATATATCACATATTTTTATAGACAGTAGGGTGTGAAGGCTATCTGTGAGTTCATTATAATTGTCATTTAAAAAAATATGTAAGTGAGGACAAATAAAGTTGTTGATGCACATTGTGGCTAAGACTCTTCAGATATGGCAATGAAGAGAGAAGTTCTCCTTTGATGAGCTGGTGTGGAATGGTTTCACATGTGAGAATAAATTCTCCTTTGGTGTTTTGTTTGTTTGTTTGTTTTTGTTTTTGTTTTTGTTTTTGTTTTGTTTTGTTTTGTCTTATCACAGCTCCATGTGAGTTTCTTCCATTAAGACAACAAATGCTCTCTGTGAAGAAACATGTGAGCGAAGGGAATGCATTACTGGTTCTGACTTTTGAGCAGAGACGACAGCAAACTTAACTTATTTCTGTGATGATTAGATGAAGGTATTCCCCCTGGCCACTGGGCCTTTGGTTATATGGGGTGAGTCTGATCATTGTCATGCTTCTAAATTGCTACCAAAGATGTCAAACAGACTCACAGATGTGAATCAGTTTCAAAGATTTAAATTCAGACCAGAAAATAAGATGCAAGATGTGTATTAAGAACTGTTTCTGGCAACAGGCTTTACACAAAGCGGTCTGGAGAAGGTCATGGATTTTGGTGCATCATCAACAGCTCTTCTTTCCCAAGTAGACCCTGAAGCTGATACTGAGGTTGGCATCTGCCGGGGAGGCTAGGAAGCCTTTTCTATCCTTTTTGATAAAGTCATAAGATAAGGGCTGCATCTGATGACTGCCCCGGTCAGGAGAACTGAATGTCTGGCAAAGACTTCTAGTTTGCCAGGAGTGCTTCCATTGCAAGGGCAGGATGTCCTAAAATAAGATCTAAGGGTTACAACATAATCTGAGCCAGAGTAGAAACCAGTCAGTAGTTCTTCAGGAGATGTGGAATGCTATCACAGTTGAGCTAGGAGAAGAGGGTGATTAAAAAAAAAAAAACTTATCCAGAAAGGAAATACATCACTCAATGTTGTGTATTTTAGGTGCCATAATGTTGATTTTCAGTTTTGTATTGTACTTGCTGACACCTAGAGGATTATGTTTCCAAGCTCCAGTGCATTAACAATTGAAATTTTAAATGACAAATAATGATATTTACAAGTTGAAGGTTAAGAGAAACAGAATGTACAATGGCTACCAACAGAAAAAACTTGTAGATGAGCAGAAGTGTAATCCTGGACCGTGTTCCACAGAAACAAAGAGGTACTGAAGTGGAAAGAAGCAAGACTCCACAATTTTCTCAGTGTGTGGGTACATGTGAGTCTCTCTCTCTCTCTCTCTCTCTCTCTCTCTCTCTCTCTCTCTCTGTCTCTCTGTCTCTCTCTGTGTGTGTGTTTCAAGCCTGCTATGACAAACCTGCTTCATTTTGGTATACCTCTGAATAAGATGACTTTTTCCTCAATTTTTAAACATATAGATAGAGTTGAATATTATTTTAATTTTGATACTCCTTTTTTTCCTTTTCTTTCTCTAGCAATCAGTAGTTACGTATCTTATTATTTCTCTCATTACATGATATGATTGGTTCATACATTTTTCTATTTGCTTACATATCTTACATTTCAGTAGTTTCCATCAGTGTCTTAATAGATTTTTCCCTCCTGCTCATCAGGTTTGTTTCCATTTTTGATCAGTTTTATAAAGTTTATTAATTACTCATTTGATTTATGTTAATATGTAATACATAGGGCTGTGAAATTTTATACTATTACAGCTTTAAATATAAAACACAGATTTGGGGTTGGAGTATGTTATGAATCACAGTTTTTAGTAATTTTCAATTTTTAATTTTTCCTTAGATTTATAGATTGTTATTTAAGATATTCAAAATTATTTTAAAATTAAATTCCATTTTCATTTTCTTTTAGAGAACAAAGTATGCATTTTTTGTTCATACCAATGCATTTCATAATTTGTAACAATAAATTCTGTTATTCATAATTAGCATTTATTCGAGTACATGTTTTTATTATTTTCCCAAGAAAATTTGAAATCAATTAGTGTGGTTTTCATGCAGTTTAATATATCTGTGAACATTTGAAAAGCTTTATGATATTACTGATATTTTATCCACTGAGAGAAGAATTCTTGCCATATTGCCGTATTTGATCAGCTGTAAACTAATACACAGACACTAAAGTCACTTCTTTGCTAAGATAAATTGTTTTCATTCTGTTGATATTTCTCTTTCAATTTTGCTTTGCAGATTCTGAGAGATAAATCTTTATCACTTTACGGTTGTACAATACAATAAGTGTATGGTATGTTAATGATTTGCTTTTATAAACAAACACATTTTACACTTTTGCCAGCTTCTGTTTTCTTTTCATTTGGTATGATTTGTTTTTAATTTCTCCATCAAGTTATTTTGATATGAATATGATTTCATTTAGCAAAAAGTTTCTTTTTCTTTCCTTCTCCTCTTCTTCTTCCTATTCCTCATCATGTTTCTGTTCCTCCTCTTTCTTCATCTTCTTTTTCCCCTTTATCTATTATTTCTATATTGCACAAAGCTCTTTAGGATCAGACAGAAGCTCTAGCTATGGCTACTTATTTCTTGGTTTTGTTGGTGGCTATAGAGATGGCTCAGCAGTTAAGAGTAATGACTGTTCTTCCAAAGGTTCAATTTCCAGCAACCACATGGTGGCTCACAGCCATCTGTAATGGGATTTGGTGCCCCCTTCTGGTATGTCTGAAGACAATTCCAGTGCACCCATAGAAATAAAGTAAATACATCTTAAAAAAAAAAAATAACTGTCATTGAATTGGATTAACATAATGTTCAACCTTTAGAACATTCTTTATCCCTTACTCCATTTTTTCTTTTTTTCCTTAAGCTGGGTCCAGCCCTACTTAATCATATCCACACTTTTGTTTGTTTTCCTTTTTGCCTTTGAGGTCTTGATACAGCTTTCCAATTTCCATTGCCATAGAAAATGAAATGTCAATTCCAAAATGTGAAACCCATGTTACTCATGACTCCTTAGCAGGACTCGCTTCTAGCTCCCATCATACTCACTCCGTTTAGCTTGTCTTTGTGAGTATCACTGAATCCTTGAAATATTTCCATGATCCTCACCATTCTCAGGATAATCCAACAATTACAAGCCTTCATGAAAGGCTCTTGTTTTTGTTTCCCTCCTTAGTTGAAAATCATCCTATCTTGCACTTTGTAGAAGATATAACTCATTTTTCCTCCTAGCCCCATGCTTCCATAAATAAGACTCAGACTCAAAATATATTTATAAATACCTTGTCCATATAGCTAGGCTTTTCTCTGACTATATCATAACTTATTATAAACCATTTATTCTAATCCATGCTGTGTCACTTGGCTGGATACCTGTGTTTAAGTACCCTCCATCCATCTCATCAGAGCTTTCCACTTGGCTGTATCCCACAATTATTTCTGCATCCTGGATGTCCCACATTTGAGTCTACTTTGTCCTCTGTAGGCCATAGGTTTCCAAACTGATAGGTTAAGTATCCATACAACACACAAGATATTGTCTCTACAGCACCTTATGCCACAGTTGCACTAATACACATTTAAACTTTTCATCATTTTATAGATCTTGTTGGAAGAAATATTTGGACAATCTATAAAGAAAATATATATTTTAGGAAATCTGATTACTAATGAGATAATGAGATATGAACAGTTATAATGCAACTGTTAAGGTTTTTAAGATATGATAGAAGTATTGTCTTGTTTGAAAAAATTAAAATTTACCCTGACGCTATATATACTAAGATACTTATGGAAAACATGTTATGATAATGTCTGATACTTGGCTTAAATTAATCTGTGGATATAGATAGTAGGTAGGACAGTTTTTCTGTGATAAAAGTTTAGGTGAGTGATGGATGCTTGGCAGTTCATCTCCCTATCTTTTGGCCTTTATGTATGTTTAATTTTTTTCAGTAAAAGTAATGAAAACCATAGGTTTTGAGAAGGAAAATTATTTTCTTGGTATGTGTGTGTAATATTTTATATATATATATATATATATATATATATATATATAATGTGTGTGTATGAACTAACATGTATGTGAAGAAGAGTATTAAATGGTTGTATGAATATATGTGTGTCTGTACATGTAGTATATATACATATATATATGTGTGTGTGTGTGTGTATGAGTATGTGTATATGATATATGAATGTTATGAATGTATATGTATGAGTCTGTGTATATGTTGTATGTTTGTATATGGTATATGTATCCATGTGTATTGTTGGATATCATGTATATATGATGTATGTGTATGACTGTATATGATATATGGATATGATATATGTGTATGAATATGTACAATGTGTGTATAAGTGTGGTTTTGAGGTTTATATGTATATTATATGAGTGTTATGTATGTTTTCTGTCTGTGTCTGTGTGGGGGTAATGTACACATGTTTTTGCAAGCAAAGTTTTATCTACATGTTATATATTGTGAAGAACATAGATAAGTGAATGCCAGAATCTTCAGCTATAGTTCTCCACTTAATTAATTAAACAATTAATTAATTTAAAACAGTGTCTCTTGGGTAACCTGGAATTTCAAATTTCTCTGGCTAGCTTGGATGGCCCCTAGCTGAGAGATTTTGAATTTTTAAAATCTTTGGGTTTTAAAAGAGACTCTCTACTTGAAATAGAACGACATTTTTGGTGTGTGAATTTTTAAAGACTGTGGGACTTTTACACTTTGAAATTGTAGAGGACTTTTAATCTAGCAAGCTCCTCTAATCACATCCAAAGACCTTTTAGCTCTGTGTGATTGGGCCAGAATGCAGACATTCCGTGCCCTCAGTATACACCTATAAGCACTCTGGAGGGAATCTCATTTCTGGGAAAGTGAAACTTGGGTTTAGTCTCCCAAACTGCCAGTGTGTGACCTGTCATGGAGTTAACCTGGCTGTGGTTAACTCAGGCCTTTCACAAGGAAGCAGGCCAAGTAAGGCATGATGATCAAGCAATGAAGCAGCTCTTGTCTCCTGGTTCCTGTTCTCTTTAAGTTCCCGTCTCAGCTTTCTTCTGTGATAGACCGCAATGTGGAACTATAGGCTAAATAAACCCCTTCCTTCCAACTTGCTTTTTGATCAGGTATTTCACCTTAGCAATAGAAACCCTATGTAAGACTCTACTCGTATTGAACTTACACTGATCTGCCTACTTCTGCCTCCCAAGTAGAATTACTCATGTGTGGTACTACACCTGCCTAGAATATACATTTAGTAAAAACTTTTCTTATTTTTTTTCTTTTCTTTTTTATTTGTTTATTTGTTTTTTGTTTTTTTGAGACAGAGTTTCTCTGTATAGCCCTGGCTGTCCTGGAACTCACTTTGTAGACCAGGCTGGCCTCGAACTCATAAATCTGCCTGCCTCTGCCTCCCGAGTGCTGGGATTAAAGGCATGTTCTACCACACCCGTTTTTTTTTTTTTTTTTTTTTTTTTTTTTTTTTTTTTTTTTTTTTTTTTTTTTTTTTTTTTTTTTTTTTTTTTTTTTTTTTTTTTTTTTTTTTTTTTTTTTTTTTTTTTTTTTTTTTTTTTTTTTTTTTTTTTTTTTTTTTTTTTTTTTTTTTTTTTTTTTTTTTTTTTTTTTTTTAGAACTTTTCAATGATAGTGTCAAGTTATCTCTAATTCTGTGATAGTTAATATTTATTTATATTTGACAGGATCAAAAATCACCTTTGAAAACTTGTCTCTAGACATGCATGTAAAATAATAACCTAGATCTGATTAGCTAACGTAGAATGATTCTCCTTCATTCCGCTGGTTATCTGTCTATGAAATGACATCATGGATTGAATAGGAATAGTAAGGAAAGGCACGGCCATTCCTTACTCTACTTACTGAATATGAAAGCAATATAACCAGTAGCCTCAAGATCGTGCTTCTCTGACTGACTTCCTATCAGGATAAGTTATATCCTTAAATTATAAGTTCAAAATAAGCTCTCCCCCATTAGGTTGAATTTATTACATATTTCATCCCAGCACTTAGACTAGTAACTAATATAAAGTGATTTTACTCACAGACAATTTATTTAAACATCGTTTGATTTTTAGAGATAATTTTTATCATTACCTAAATTCAATATCTCATTACATACTACAGAATATTGATTATCTGTTACTCCTAATGAATTTAGTTGATATAATTTTATTAGTAGAATTTTTTCTAGTAAATTACTTGGTCATGCATCAGTGCAGCTTATAAAAAACAATTAAGGTAAATGTATGGTTTGTTATTGATTTTCAAAATCACAGCAGAGCCTCCTTGATTCCCTGTGTCTTTGCTGACCTATACACAGATCAGACAGTCCTCCAGGGGTTTTAATGGGTTGGGACTTTTAGGGATTCTGTTTAAAAACTGAGTTTCCAAGGCTGAATGTCTAATTTTTCACTGGTCTTCTACCCTGTATTTTATGAACTAATGAGAATTACCATGCTTCTCTGAGAACCAGTGAGTAGAATCAACGTTCAGCATGGCTGGTTCTGGTGGGAATATATGGTATATATCAGGAATTCACACAGATGAGCACTCTGTAGATATAATAAGATTCAAAATCAGAAAACTCAATATGATAACACAGAAAGAGGCATAAAGATAGACAAGGAGAGCCAGGCGTGGTGGCACACACCCTTAATCCCAGCACTCGGGAGGCAGAGGCAGGCGGATTTCTGAGTTCGAGGCCAGCCTGGTCTACAAAGTGAGTTCAAGCACAGCCAGGGCTACACAGAGAACAACTGTCTCGAGAAAAAAAAAAAAAAAAAAAAAAAAAAAAAAAAAAAAAAAAAAAAAAAAAAAAAAAAAAAAAAAAAAAAAAAAAAAAAAAAAAAAAAAAAAAAAAAAAAAAAAAAAAAGAAAGAAAGAAAGAAAGAAAGAAAGAAAGAAAGAAAGAAAGGAAAAGAAAAGAAAGACAAGGAGAAATTGGATCCCTGAAAATAAAAATTATCCAGCAGGATAGAAGATGGAAATTAAGTGGCCTACTCAAACTCACTTTCTCCATACATCTTTAGGCATTTAGCGCATAACTATTGAGGCATACTGTGCTGGTGGTATCATGCTACATCACAGAATAAAAACGGATACTGAAACCTCGCCCCAGAGGTTCTGTCCGGATCCAGTCCAGAATCAGTTCTAATAGTTTTACTCTGAAATTCTACCTGTACTATGCGTAAGGTCTATTGCTATTTTTTTATACTTTGTCTTTTTTTTTTTGCTTGTTTTAGCATTTATTGCTAGATAAAAGAGAAAATAAAGTTACAATGTGTTCCTCAAAAATAAATAAATAAATAAATAAATAAATAAATAAATAAAGGATTGTTTTGCAAGTTCCATCCATTTGCCAGCATATTCTATGTTGTAATTGTTTAAGGAAAGTGTCCAGTGGTGTCACTGGGTTTCATTGTCAATACTTGGTATTAGATAACTACTTAAGGGGCTCAACCACTCTCTAGGCAGTTACTAATTGCTTGTAGATCTTCCTGTAGGATTAAAGTTTCTATATCATTGGCTAAAAATATGTAGATGGGATTTCACAAACTATTCTATAGAAGAATTCTACATATCCATTTATTTTTTCCAAAAAGGTATTACTTTGTTATTGTTGTTGTTGTCCTTATAAATTTTCCAATTACTTCCTAATTGAATAATGACAATGAACAACTTTGCTGCAATGGGAAAAATGGCAACCTTCTAAAGTATTTACTGTACAAATTACCTCCTGCATGCTGAGCAGTGTAGATTTCTTAAAGAAAACCCAATGGGTAATTGATTAAGAATTTACAAGACTGTTTCTCCCACTCTCAGCATTCTTTTGTTGCTGGTAGTTCTTTGTGTAGGGTTAAAGGGTCCTGGGATTTCTTCTGTCCATTTCAGCATGTATATTGGCCTTATTTTCAGCCCTTGTCCAATACAAATGCTCATTCTGAAAACACAGAAGTGACAATAATCAAACTAAGGAGATTCTATTTAGAAATTATATACTCTAATATATATAACATAATATTATACATGTATGCATATATTTATGTAACATCAACTAATAAAAAGTTCATGAATTTGAAGAGAGCAATGAGGAATATATGGATGCATTTGGAGAGAGGAAAGGGAAGAGAAAAGTTACATAATTATAGCACAGAAAGTATAAGGGTTGATAACAATATAAAATAATTTACAAAGAGAGCAGGAAAATCACTTGACTCTATTTAAACATGCAGTTGTCTTCTGAGTCTCTGTTACTTTCATATTTCTTTTAGAAAAGTAGTGCTGAGCCAGTAATAACACACAAGGGGAATTTATGTTAATTGCAGTTCCTAAATATCTGATCCTTAACCAAGCCACTCTGAAAGGAATACTTGCTTATTCAATAAATAATATTCTCTGTACACATGGGCACACAGAAGGAACAAGGAAAGGAAGATGATTTGTGTCTCTCCTTGTGTTTACATTACGTGCCTGATGCTTCTAAGTGTTCTCTCCCCAGGGGGCTAACATACACGAGTTCAGAGCACTCCTGATAAAGTACAGTAAATGGGAAAGAAACTTGTTAAAGGAGCAATAGTTAAATCATAAAAGTATCATTTATTTATTTATTTTCTGATAGAAATAGGTTTACTTTCTCAGGAGTTATCAGGTACATTTGCCTGTTGCTTTTGAAACACTCTTACCTAAGACTTTTATCTATAATTGCTTCATCCCCTACAGCTGTATTAATATAATGTGCAGTAGATGCTTGAGGTATACATTGCTGCAAATTGGCAGTGTGTTATATCACCAGGAAACTCATCAAGCCTTTCAAACAATTAGTGGCTCATTGTCTCCTTTTGAATTTCAGGAAATATTTTACAGAACTATTCTTACACTTCATCTATTTTCCAGAAAATAAATGTTTTTATTTATTTATTTTTTATTGCTCTGGGTATGTGAAGCTTTCTAGCTTCTTCCCACAAACACTGATATTGCTCAGGAAGATAAGCCATTCTGTATTATTACCCAAGAGCACATATCTTTTTATTACAATTTTCATTTTCCGTTCCCTCATCTGTCTTTTCGATCATTTAACACCTTTGGGATTTTGCTGATGAGAAAAATATAAGAATGTTGAAAAGTTCACACTGGTCATGATATTTTCCTTTC
>LR749809.1:449421-602522 GCA_902729485.2 Mus minutoides
TTCAAATTAATTAAAGACTCAGACACATGGCCTAAAATTTTGAAAATGGCATATACCCAGAAGATGTTCCACCATGTAATAAGGACACATGCTCCACTATGTTTATAGTAGCCTTATTTATAATAGCCAGAAACTGGAAGGAACCTAGATGTCCCTCAACAAAGGAATGGATACAGAAAATGTAGTACATTTACACAATGGACTACTACTCAGCAATTAAAAACAATGAATTTATGAAGTTCTTAGACAAATGGATGTATCTGGAGGATATCACCCTGAGTGAGATAACCCAATCACAAAAGAACACACACGATATGCACTCACTGATAAGCGGATATTAGCCCAGAAACAGAATACCCAAGACACAATTTTCAAAACACATGAAACTCAAAAAGAAGGAAGAACAAAGTTTGGAAACTTTGCTCCTTCTTAGAATAGGGAACAAAATACCCATGGAAGGAGTTACAGAGACAAAGTTCAGAGCTGAGATGGAAGGAAGGACCATCCAGATTTTTAACATTTTTAGCTTTACTTTAGGCATTGATGTATCTAGTTATCAATCTAAAATCCCAGCAACAACAACAAAAGTGAAGAGCACTGTTCATGTCTCAGCATAGAATTGTTCAGCAAACAAAACCCTATTAACAGCATAAAAAGACACCTTGTTGGATTTGAGAGAACTTCTAATGAGCTATTGTTACAAAAAGTACACAAGGGATTTAAAAATAATAAATAGAAAAGAAACCACCTAACAGGCTCTGAAAATAATCTGAATAGATATTCCTAGAACTAGAAAGGCACATATTCAAATATATTTGATCTTATCAATTGGCATGTTAGAATAAATGTAATCAGAATGAAAAAAAAAAAGTAGTGATGAATAGGTGGAAAAAAGTATCTTTTTTCCTTTAACATTAGTGTTAATTTGCATACCCATTATGGAAAAGATCATGAGCATGCCTTACAATTTAGAACTAACTACCCATGCAAGCTAATAAACTGCTATCCCACAGTTGGCTATATAGCACAAAAATAAACTCAGTATTTCAGAGTGATTTTTGCATTTTCTAGTTTAGTCTGACTTAATAGAAAAGATTTTGTTTTGTTTTTTTCCATCATATAAGAAAATTAAGAAAATGTTACATAATGTGTGTGTGTGCAATGAAGAGATAGCATTTAAAAATAAATAAATTCTATTTATTTATACATTAAAGAGTAAACTGGACAATGTAATACAAAGTAAAATAATCTAGGAACACAAAAATGAACTCTACAATATTACCTGTGTAAAGATTCTGAAGGTATCAAACTCAGAGAAGCAGTGAATAGAATGGTGGTTTCCAGTAGTTGAGAGATAGGGAGAATGGGAAAATCCTGGAGAAATGTTTAGAAGCTCCAGTTATATAGGATGAATCAACTCAAAGATTTAGTAGATTCTATGACAATTTTGATCAGTAAGTACTCACTAATCTCCAGTAACTGACTATTATATACTTCCAATATGTTAAAATGTAAATAAAAATGTACTTACTATATATTAAAGTTCATGTGTATGGAGATAAAGATTTTTGACTGTAAAATCATTTCATGGTATATACTTCTATCATAACACTAGACTGGATTACAGACATCCAAATTTTATTTGTATATTTCTTTAATAACATGAGAAATATTAAAACAATTTATAAAAATTTTTAATAAAACTACTACTTCTTTTAAAAGATTATTTGTTTTCTCATACATAAATAATAAAAACAGGAATCTATCTATAACTTCAGTAATCAGAACTTTAAAATTTTGCCCTAATTCAGAAAAATTAATAGGAGATACAAATAAAGATTTTAAGACTGGCTGTTGGGCAGCAAGATTTAGAACACAGCACCTGCTATTTCGTATATTCATTTATGTAAATATATCACTAAAACAAAGTCATGGATATATGAGTGTACAGATAAAATAAATAAAACTGATTTAAAATAATATGATTGATAAACTTTCTTATCTGTGTAAGAGTGGTTTTTGAGGTCAAAAGGAAAAATATTTAGGTTTTGTCAGTATTCTATAGTCACAGCAATGTTTGGAGAATTTCCATGTGGCTAGTATTTATTAAACCTAGAGTTAAAATAGCTTTCTTCACTCTTATCAGACTGCAAACATTTTGTACTGTTTGTCAGGATAGCTTTGTAAGAGATCACGAAATGATAAATGACCATGTGATGAATGGCTCCTATATGAAAGCTAAAGGGATTCTGGTTCTGCCATATATAAAGTATGACATTCGGGATTACAAGGAGTATTATCTTTCTCCACACAACTCTCTTGAGATTAAATCAGGATCCTCTCAGCATCTCTGGCTTGTTGAAGGAATAATCTATTCCTTCAACAAGTTGTGTTTCAACTTTCTAATATTGCAGCAACATAATGAAACTATACATTACAATAACAATAGTTTGTTTTCCTCATCAAAAAGCTGACATGATAATGAATTGAAGTATATAATAAAATAACTTCTGATATATCCAGTCATTATCTGATTAAATTTTTCTATTAATTGATGCATGTATTAATTTTGCATCTCAATCACTACCCCCTCTAGTCCCTAAAGAACATAGAAGAGTCCTTTTATATTTAAGTAAGACCTCTGAGTGCCTGCAAAGCCACAATAGCTGAACTTCCTTTTCCTGTGGAGATGCTGAAACCTGGAGGAGAGGGCTAGTTCTGGTGCTTTGAGCATGGCTGTCTTTACTGGAGCCAAGAGAGCATGCATGCCTTTACTGGAGCCAAGACAAAGTAATACCCTGAGCATAGTTAAAGTAGATACAAAACACATGATAGAAAAATCAGTGAGTTCAAATTTTCTTGTGTGAATAGACACAAGAATGCTAACCAAGAGCAAAATATTAGCAAATCAAATGCAATTATCCATAAAAAGAATACATCAGAATTTGATGGTTATTTATTCTAGAAAAACGGCTCTGATGAAGCTCTCTTAAATGGACCTAAATATATCACAATAAATGAGGGAAAAAGCAACAGAAATATATCTGACCAAGTTCAATATCCAACCAGGATTAAAACATGCAAGCAAGCAAGCAAGCAAACAAGCAAACAAAATAACTCTTGGAAAACTAGAATAAAAGACAATATCTTTAATGGAACATGAAGTTTCTGAATATAAAAAAAATCATGCATATTAACAGAATTATACTTAGTAAAGAGCTAGCAATATTTGTTCTGAAAACATGGTTGAAAATAAGTTGGTCATTCTCATTACTTTGATAATGCTGCACAGAAGATCAGAGGTCACTACAGTAAGGTCAAAAATATCCTTGTTTGTAGATTTCTTGATTGGACATTCAGAAAATATGAAGCATTGTCATCTCTCATAACTGAATCAATTACAAGTAGTTTAGTCATTTCATAATGTCAATAGATAAAATCATCTTCCAACATGCCAATGATAGTAACAAAAATATAGAAACTGCCACTTGGAAAGGAAGCCATGTAAAATGGCATTTCTAACATCTCATATTTAATGAAGATGTGAAAGATGCCCTGAAAATGTCAAAACGTTTGCAAAGATTTGAAGAGCTTAGATGTCAGTTATATAAAATTAATCTACAAAATTATCCCAATGCTAAAATTATCAATGATCTTTTAAAAAATGATTGTTTTATTCTACAGTTTAATATGGAAATACAAAGCCTATAAGTATTTTTAAAAACTACCATAAAAAAGGTAAATGGACTTCAGAGACCTAAATATTGGGCCATATTTAAAAGCAGAAAAATTAAGGCAATATATGGCAAAGATATATCATAACATATAAGAATACAGAAAGTAGAATACAAAAATAAATGCAGCATATATCTAGTTGGGTAAAATGTAACTCTGCACCATGGTAGGGAAGGAACTATCTTTTCCATTTAAGCTCTGTGTCAGTGGATCCCCTTTCAGAAAGCAAGAGTCTACGTCATTTTGCATATGCCATACATCAAAATTAATTACATTAAGAATGGAAATCAAGGACTAAACATTATTGAGCTTCTAGAAATAGTCATAGAAATTTATTTTCATAATCTTTTTGAGGAAAACAATTTCTGATGATCGTAAAAATGATGACTACTAGAGAAAAAGTTGAAGAACACTGGTCATTTTTGAAAATATTTAGCAAATGTATCATTTTGATAGGAATTCCAATATATACTCTGGCCGAATGCATGCAATGTGCATATCAAAAAAGACCCACACCCCTAATTTATACAGAATTTCTATGATATAACAACATGTTATCATACTTATAGAAAAAACTCAACAGAAAAATGAGAAGAAACGAAAGTGGCAGAAACTCAGTGTCTTAGAACCTCATGAATCAATACAGAAATTTGAAAACTAAGACCACAATGATATATCTTACTCATCTATCAATGTTTAAAATAAAATACATTGAAATAGTTGCCGAGATAGCTCAACAATTAAGAGCACCAACTGCTCTTCCAGAGGATATGAGTTCAATTTCCAACAACCACATGGTGGATTGCAACCATATGTAATGAGTTCCAATGCTCTCTTCTGACATTCAGTTTTATATGCAGATATAGCAATCATATACATAAAATAAATTAATTAATCTTTGAACATATATTAGAATAAATAAAATAAATATATTAAAATAAATAAAATACATGGTTAAAATAAACATAAAATGTAGAAGAATTAGAAATTACATTTCTAGGAAAATATAAATTTTTATTAGTCCTTTGTTACACATCATAAAAATAAGATAGGATCTTGGTAAATTTTTGTAATTAAATAATTAATTAATGTATTTTACATCGCAATACATTTCTCCTCCCAGTACTTTCATGCAGATTCACCACCACCACCAACATGTTCCTCAGTGCCTCACTCATTATACCCTCTTTTTCCATTCCTTAGCACCTCAAGTTACTGCAAGACTAGGCATATCCTCTCTCCCTAATGTCAGATAAGGTGGCTGAGTAGGGAAAAAGATTTGCAGTCAAGCAACAGTTCAGGGACAGCCTCCAAGCCAGTTGTTGGCGAAACCCACATGAAGACCAAGCTGGACAACTAATACATATGTGCAGGGAGCCAAGGTCCAATCCATGCTCCCTCTTTCATTGGTAGTTTAATTTCTAGGAGCCCCAGGAGTTCCAGGGTATTTGACTGAGTTGGTCTTCCTGTGGAGACCCTGTCCTTTTTGGGTTCCTCGATCCTTAACTCAACTCTTCCATAAGAGGCCCAGAGCTCCAGCTAATGTTTGGCTGTGGATCTCTTTCCTTAGCTGCTGGGTGGAGCCTCTCAGAGGACTTTTATATTAGGCTCCTGTCTGCAAATATAACAAAGTATAATTAACTGTGTCAGGGCCAGTTCTTGACCATGGGATGGGTCTCAATCTGGGACATTCATTGTTTGGCGTTTCCTTTCATCTCTGCTCTTTGTACTTGCAACTCTTATAGGCAGGGCACATTTTGGATCAAAGGTTTTGTTTCTGGATTGCTGCATTTATCCCTCCAATAATTGTCATTCCTGGCTACAGGAAGTAGCCATTTCAGGATTCATAACCCCCTGTGCTAGGAGTTTCAGCAGAGTCAACTCCATAGGCCCCCAGAGTCCTCCCTCCATCCCAGATCTTGCCCCTCTCTCCGCATGTTTCCATATTCTCTACCCTGCTCTCTCCACATCTGATACCTACTACCCTCCACATCCCATCTCCCACAAAGATCCCTTCCTCCATTCATGTACAATATCTATTTTCCCCTCGGAGGAAGATTCAACCATCTTTCTTTGGGCTGTATTTGCTATTTGCGTCTTTGGATCTGTAGACTATAGCTTAGTTATACTTTATGACTAATAGCCTCTTTTTTTTTTCCTCTCATTAAACTTGTGTTACTGGTCTCAAAATTCTGTGACAGATTTTTGGTCAAGTTGTTTCCATTAAAAAGTACTGATTTTGAAAACTAATAACTTAAAACTCACACACACACATGCACACGTACACACACACACACGCGCACACACACACACACACACACACACACACACACACACACACACACACACACACACACACACACACACACACACACACACACACACACACACACACACACACACACACACATGGTCCACAAAACATTCTTTCCTTCTGAAGGTGTTACCATGCATTGTTATCATTAACCAGTCTTTTACTATTAAACTTAAATGGCCAAATGAGACAAACAGTTCTGAGACCGTTCTTCCACCACTGATTAAGACTGGGGTGGCAGGTGTTAGGGGTAATATTCATTTAGCCTTCTGAGCTTTCTGGGCAGACTTGGTGACTTTACCAGCTCTAGCAGGCTGCTTGTCCACACCCACAGCAACTGTCTGCCTCATGTCAGGAACAGCAAAGCAACCAAGTGGAGGATAGTCAGAGAAGTTCTCAACACACATGGGCTTGCTGTAACAACTAATATCCTCTCATAAGTGTGTATATATCATACTTGTCCATTGAGGTCTGGATTAATTGACTCAGGATGAAATTTTCTAGTTACATACATTTGCCCACAAAATTCATGATGTCTTTTTTTTAAGAGCTGAGTACTATTCTTTAATTAAATGAACAAAAGTTTTCAAAAAACACATTCTTTAGTTGAGGAACAACTAGATTGATTCCAGTTTCTGGCTATCATGATTAAAGCTGGTATGAACATAGTATAGCAAGTGTCCTTGTGGTATGGTAGAACATGTTTTCTGTCTCTGGCTTTGTGTGGATGTCCTTGATCCACTTAGAATTGAGATTTGTACAAGGAGATAAGAAAGAAGAAATTCACATTCTTCTACATGCTGTCAGTTGAGCCAGCACCATTTGTTTAAAATACTGTCATTTTTTCCACTGTATGGTTTTAGCTCCTTTGTCAGAGATCAAGTGAGTATAGGTGTGTAGGTTCATTTCTGGGTCTTCAATGCTATTGTATTGCAACCTGTCTGTTGCTGTACCATGCAGTGCCATGCAGTTTTTATCACAATTGCTCTGTAGTACAGCTTGAAGTCAGGCACGGTGATTCCAATATAGGTTCTTTTATGGTTGAGGATAGACTTTAATATCCTAGGTTTTTTTGTCATTCCAGATGAATTTGCAAATTACCCTTTCTAACTCAGTGAAGAATTGAGTTGGGACTTTGATGGGGATTGCATTGAATCTGTAGATTGCTTTCGGAAAGATAGCCATTTTGACAATATTGGTCCTGCCAATCCATGAGCATAGAAGATCTTTCCATTTTCTGAGATCTTCAATTTCTTTCTTCAGAGACTTGCAATTCTTATCATAAAGATCTTTCACTTCCTTAGAGTCATACCAATGTATTTTATATTATTTGTGACTATTGTGAAGGGTGTTGTTTCCTCAATTTTTTTCTCTGCTTGTTTACTCTTTGTGTACAGAAAGGCCACTGATTTGCTTGAGTTAATTTTATATCCAGCTACTTCACTGAAGCTGTTTATCAGGTTTAGCAGTTCTCTGGTGGAATTATTGGGATCACTGATTTGATCTCCTTTTGTTGTCAAATTGCTCTGGCTAGGACTTCTAGTACTATATTGAATAGGTAGGGAGAAAGTGGGCCGCCTAGTCTAGTACCTGATTTTAGTGAGATTGTTGCCAGCTTCTCTCCATTTACTTTGATGTTGGCTACTGGTTCGCTGTAGATTGCTTTTATTATGTTTAAGAATGGGCATTGAATTTCTGATTATTCCAAGACTTTTATTATGAAGGGGTGTTGGATTTTGACAAATGCTTTCCCCACATCTAACAAGATAATCATGTGGTTTTTGTCTTTGACTTTGTTTAAATAGTGGATTATATTAATGGTTTTCTATATATTAAACCATATCTGCATCCTTGCATGGAGCCTACTTGATCACAATGTATGATTGTTTTGATGTGTTCTTGGATTCGGTTTGTGAGAATTTTATTGAGTATTTTTTTTCATTGAATAGTCAAAATTGTTCTGAAGTTCTCTTTCTTTGTTGGGTCTTTATGTAGTTTAGGTATCAGAGTAATTGTGGATGACAGAACAAATTGGGTAGAGTGCCTCCTGTTTCTGTTTTGTGGAATAGTTTGAGGAGAATTAGGATTGGGTCTTCTTTGAAGGTCTGATAGAACTCTGCACTAAACCCATCTGGTCCTGGGCTTTTTTTGGTTGGGAGACTATTAATGACTGCTTCTATTTCTTTAAGAGATATGGGACTGTTTAGATCATTAATCTGATCCTGATTTAAATTTAGTACTTGGTATCTGTCTGAAAATTTGTCCATTTCATCCAGGTTTTCCAGTTTTGTTGAATATAGCCTTTTGTAGTAGGATATTATGATGCTTTTGATTTCCTCAGGTTCTGTTGTTATGTCTCCCTTTTGATTTCTGATTTTGTTAATTAGGATATTGTCCCTGTGCCCTCTAGTTAGTCTAGCTAAGGTTTTACCTATCAGGTTGATTTTCTCAAATAACCAGCTCCTGGTTTGGTTGATTCCTTGTATAGTTCTATTTGTTTCCACTTGGTTGATTTCAGCCCTGAGTTTGATTATTTCCTGACTTGTACTCCTCTGTGAATTTGCTTCCTTTTGTTCTAGAGCTTTGATGTGTGCTGTCAAGTTGCTAGTAGATGCTCTCTCTAGTTTCTTTTTGGAGGCACTCAGAGGTATGAGTTTCTATTTCCCACTAAAATCAGGGACTAGACAAGGCTGCCCCTCTCTCCCTACATCTTCAATACAGTACTTGAAGTCCTAGGCAGAGCAATTAGATACCAAAAAGACATTAAAGGGGTACAAATTGGAAAGGAAGAAGTCAAAATATCATTATTTGCAGGTTATATGATTGTATACATAAGTGACCACAAAATTCCACCAGAGAACTACTAAACCTGATAAACAGCTTCAATGCAGTAACTGGATATAAAATTAACTCAAACAAATCAGTGGCCTTTCTCTACACAAAGGATAAACAGGCTGAGAAAGAAATTAGGGAAATACCACCCTTCACAATAGTCATAAATGATATAAAATACTTTGGTGTGACTCTAACTAAGCAAGTGAAAGATCTGTATGACAAGAAATTCAAGTCTCTGAAGAAAGAATTTGAAGAAGATCTCAGAAGAGGGAAAGATCTCCCATGATCATGGATTGGCAGGATTAATATAGTAAAAATGGCTATCTTGCTGAAAGCAATCTACAGATAAAATGCAGTCCCCATGAAAATCCCAACTCAATACCTCAGAGTTAGAAAGGGCAATTTGCAATTCATCTGGAATAACAAAAAATTTAGGATAGCAAAATCTATTCTTAACAATAAAAGAACCTATGTTGGAATCACCATGCCTGACCTTAAGCTGTACTACGGAGTAATTGTGATTAAAAACTGCATAGTACTGCATGGTACAGCCACAGACAGTAGATCAAAGGAATAGAATTGAAGATCCAGAAATGAGCCCACACACAAATGGCCACTTGATCTTTGACAAGGAAGCTAAAACTATCCTGTGGAAAAAAGACAGCATTTTCAAAATATGGTGCTGGCTCAACTGGTGGTTATCATGTAGAAGAATGTGAATTAATTCATTTAAGAATGAATTATCCTTGTACAAAGCTCAAGTCTAAGTGGATCAAGGAAATCCACATAAGACCAGAGATGCTGAAACTTATAGAGGAGAAAGTGGGGAAAATCCTCAAAGATATGGGCACGAGGCAAATTCCTAAACAGAACAACAATGCCATAAGATTGAAAATCGACATATGGAACCTCATAAAATTGCAAAGCTTCTGTAAGGCAAAAGACACTGTCAATAAATAAAAAAGGCCAACCAACAACAGATTAGGAAAGAATCTTTGCCAATCCTAAGTCAGATAGGGGACTAATATTCAATATATACAAAGAGCTCAAGAAGACGGAGTCCAGAAAATCAAATAACCCTATTAAAAAATGGGGTACAGAGCTAAACAAAGAATTATCAACTGAGGGATAATGAATGGCTGAGAATCACCTGAAAAAATGTTCAACATCCTTAATTATCAGAGAAATGCAAATCAAAACAACCCTGAGATACTACTTCACACCAGTCAGAATGGCTAAGATCAAAAATTCAGGTGACAGCAGATGCTGGCAAGGATGTGGAGAAAGAGAAACACTCCTCCATTGTTGGTGTGATTGCAAGCTGTTACAATCACTCTGGAAATCAGTCTTTCAGTTCCTCAGAAAATTGGACATATCACTACTGGAAGATCCAGCAATTCCTCTCTTGGGCATATAACCAGAAATATTCCAACTTGTAATAAGGACACATGCTCTACTATGTTCATAGCAGCTTTATTTATAATAGCCAGAAGCTGGATTGAGCCTAGATGTCCCTCAACAGAGAAATGGATACAGAAAAATGTGGTACATTTACACAATGTAGTACTACTCAGCAATTAAAAACAATGAATTCATGAAATTCTTAGGCAAATGGATGGATCTGGAAGATCTGAATGTGGTAACCCAATCACAAAAGAATACACATGATATGCCCTCACTGATAATGGATATTAGCCCAGAAACTTAGAATATCCAAGATACAATTTGCAAACACATGAAACTCAAGAAGAAGGAAGACAAAAGTGTGGATACATCATTCCTCCTTAGAATAGGGAACAAAATACCCATGGAAGGAGTTACAGAGAAAAAGTTCGGAGCTGAGAAGGAAGTAAGAACAATCCAGAGACTGCCCCACCTGGGGATCCATCCCATATACAACCTCTAAAACCAGACACTATTGCATATGCCAGAAAATTTTCGCTGACAGGATCCTGATATAGCTCTCTCTTGTCAGGCTATGCCAGTGCCTGGAAAATCAAGAAGTGGATGCTCACAGTCATCTATTGGATTGAACACAGGGCCCCTAATGAAGGAGCTAGAGAAAGTACCCACATAGCTAAAGGGGTCTGCAACTCTATAGGAAGATGAACAATATGAACTAATCAGTACCTCCTCAGCCCCAGAGCTGTGTCTCTAGTTGCATATGTAGTAGAGGCCATCAATGGGAAGAGAGGCCCTTTGCCTTGTGAAGATTATATGCCCCAGTACAGGGGAATGCCAAGTCCAGTAAGCAGGAGTAGGTGGGTTGGGGCACAGGGTGGGGGTGGGTATAGGGGACTTTGGGGATAGCATTTGAAATGTAAATTAAGAAAATATCTAATTTTTAAAAAGAAGAAAAAAATCTCAGTTTCAACTTGGATTTCCCAGATGGCTAAGGATGTTGATTGTTTCTTTTTGATTTTCAAATAGGCATTTGCATTTCCCTTATTTGGATTTCTGTTTAAAATTTAACCTATTTTTAAGTTGGGTTATTTGTTTTCTTGATACATATTTTTTGGAGTTCTTTATATAGTTTGTACATTAGCCCTATATCATCTGTAGAGATGGTAAAAATGTTTTCCACTTTTCAGGCTGCTACTTGTTCCAAATGATGGACTGCCAAAACTTCTTGGTTTCCTAGTGACTGTGACAATGGTGTTCTATGTAGAGAGTACTTTCTTGTGCCAGTGAGTTTAAGTCTATTTCCCACTTTCTCTTCTATCATGTTCTGTTTACCTGGTTTTATGTTGATATCTTTGATCCATTTGGAACTGAAAAGAATGCACAAAATTGTCTTTTAGTAAGTGAAAAAGAGAAGGCTTTCTATAAATTTGATATAAAAACATAATTTTTCAAATCTATCAAGACCATATCAGAAGTTGAATAGCCTAGAGACCTAGGATAGAATCAAACACAATTGTCAATAATAATAATGGTAATACTAATAATACATCAATGAATTGATTTCTAATTATATTCTGCTATACTCATAAACTGGAGCCTAACCCAGTCATCATCAAAGAAGCTTCTTCTGGCAGCTGATAGGAGCAAGTGCAGGGAACCAGAGCCAAAAATTAGGAAGAACTCAGGGACATCCACAGAAGAAGGGAAGGGAGGATTGTAGGAGCCATAGATTTGTAGGACACACAAAAACATGGCCCACAGTGTCAGCAAATCAGGGCTCATAGGGACTTACAGAGACTGAAGCAATAATCACCAAGTCAGTTCCTCTGTATATAAGTTATGGTTGTGTAGATTCAGGTTCTAGTAGGAGTCCTAAGAGTGGGAGAGGGATTATCTCTGATTCTTTGGGTTGCTATTGGGACCTTTTTCCTCCTACCAGGTTGGCTTGCCAAGGTTTGACATGAGGGTATGTGCCTAGTCTTACTGTAGTGTCCTTTAATGTTCAGTTGCTATCCCTCAAAGCCTGCTTTTTCTGAAGGGAAACAGGTATGAAGTAAGGTTGGGTTGGGGAACTGGGAGGAGCAGAGGGATGGAAAGCTGCCATGGGGGTCTAATAATATAGGAGAGAATTCCAAAAAGATTTTAAGATAAGGTTACTGCTAACATTTTACTCAGTGATGCAAAGACAAAGATTGTTCTTTGATGAGCACAATAAAGAAAAATATTGTTATCACTAGTATGTAATATGGAAAGTATTAGATTTTTTTTTAATATCTGGAATTCTCAGCCAGAGAAATAAACAAGAAAAAGAATATTATGCACTAAAATAGTAAAGGAAGAATTTAATTGTTTCCATTATCTCTGTTGTATGTTTGTGTGTGTATGCCTGTATGTAACTTTAAAACTGTACCTAAAGTTAGTTGGAACACATTACTAGTGAGGCAAACTGGGCTAAGCCTATGAGGCAGACTGGACCAGGTCACAGAAGGCAGAACTAGATTCAAACAATGGATCATCTTTACTCTATAGCCTGAGATGTAAATCACCCCACTTCTAGAAACTGTCTAATTTGACACTGGATATTTATACAAATATTTGATATATAAATATAAATTTAAGAAATAAAGAATGAGTTGGCAGAGAAGAAGAAAGGAGTTAGAAGAATAGAGAATAATAGAAAAAGTTCATTTCATCATGTAGTAACATCAAGTAGAATGAAAATTGCCCAAAATGCCTTGACTTGATGGTTTTATAAATGCTTTCTAAATCTCATTTTACAAAGTTATTAGAATGTCTGGACTTTATACCTTTTAGCTGTTTATTTTGTTCAGCTTTTCCACTGTATTGGACAGCTGTCATTATTTCTTTCAGGGCATAGTCACCAGTTAGCATACTACTCTTGACTATAATAGTCTCTAAGAGAGAAACTGTTTAGGCAGCTGACTGTAAAGGTTACCAATTGCAGTGTCAGTGTTCTGTGTGGGGATAACTCCTATGGCATATTCATTGCTAGATTATCAGGTCTTCTCTCATCCCTGTTTGTGATGTCGGTAGAAGTAGAACCACCATTTTGAGTGTTAAGGTACTGGATAAGCCACACTCCTGTCATGTCTGTGTGTCTAATAGTTTCATAAATATTCTCTATAAATATTCATTTTAACACCCATTAAAATTGTCACATATAGATATGTGTGTCTAATAGTTTCATAAATATTCTCTATAGATATGTAGAATTCATTTTAACACCCATTACAAATTGTCAGCTTAGCCTCCCCAGGATTTGATCTTTGTCCTTTGGTATTTGATACATTGTATAATGAACTGCTCTGTGGATAAATGGGGACATAGAATCACATCTACTAACAATTACTATTTTAGAAAGTAATGGACAATTGTTAGGACAATGATAACAGAAGTATCATGAGAAAAATGTGTCAACATTAGTTATTAGATATTAATTCAGTCTTGCCATGCTGTTCTCTTGCCAACAACTCCCCGAAGTCAACAGTCTTCTCTAACAACTGTGGTCAGCTGTGGCTTTATTTCTTTTATTTTTATGATGAGATCTCTTTTTTTTATTATCATTCCATTCATTTACATCTCAAATGATATCCCACTTAATGGTTACCTCTCCATCACCACCCTCTCTCATATCCACCCTCCAACTTCCCCTTTGCCTGTTTAAGGCTACTCCCTGACCCATTCACACTTTCCCACCCCTCCACTCCAGCATCCATGATACTGGAGCATCAAACCTCCAAGGAACCAAGAGCATCCCCTCCTAATGCTGTCAGGTAAGGCCATCTTTTGCTACATATGTATCTGGAGCTATGGATCCCTCCAGGTACACTGTTTGGTTGGAAGTCTAGTCTTTGGGAGAACTGGGTGGTCAGGCCTGCCTATGTTGTTGTTCTTCTTATGGGGTTGCGATCCCCCTCCCCTCCTCCAGTCTTTCCATCAGCTCCCTCACCAGGTTCTTTGAGCTCAGTCTGATGGTTGGCTCCAAACATCCACACCCGCATTGGTCAGTTGCTGGCCTGAACCCCCAAGGGACCACCATACCAGGTTCCTGTCAGCTTCATTCTGACTTTTGTTCCACTCTTATATTCTGTCTTATAGATGAGAAAATACCTTAATATCAAGGATTATAATTTTAGATTCTCAAAAAACCAAAACAAAAAAGTACATTAGAAGAACTTACTTGTGATAATAAAGAATACATTCAGCTGTGTTACCATTGATTGGTATTTGAATTCTTTTTATTTTGTATTTAATATTGGTATATGAATTATTTTTATTTTGTATTTAATTTAGAACTTATTATTGATTTTCTGTTGGTTTCATATCATATACCCCATGTTCCCCAAATTCACTCATTTCTACCTCCCCTCCAACCTGCCCTACACTCTGGCAACCTCCCTCACACAGTAAGAGAAAAAATCATCTCACTATAGAAGCTGTAGCGTGTCAGCGTGTACTCTTTTGTCCACACTTCTTTGCTTGAAAATGTTCATTGCAATGACTGGGTCAGGTATGATACTTAGGCTACTGCTACTCTATCAATACTAGAACCTCAGTGGGACTCAGTTCCGATATCCTCTGGTTGCTCTATGTCATGGAGATCCTGTAATTTTGGATCTGTAGGATCAGCCCCTTCATATACTCCAGCAGTTTTTCGATGGGGTGAATATTGGTGTGTGCAAGTACAAAGTCCTGAATCTAGGCCTGAGAGACATCTGAGATGATCAACACTCTAGGCTGGCTCTCCCTCTCTCCTGGCTGGAGCACCAGTTCACTGGCAACCCATGCAATCCATCACAGCCAGCTCTATCCTACTTTACAAGGGAACTACGAGGTCTGCTTTCCTGAGTGTTGGAGTTGGTGAGGAACATGGTGAATTCTCTCATTCTCAAGAACCCAGGAAGCAAGCTTTCCTGTCTGCCATAGGTGCAAAGGGATGAGGGAGGTAAGGAGGGCATCTCTCCCTCTTCTACACCACCATACAGCAGACAAGAGGCAGGGATGACACTCCTGTGCTCATGCATCTGCAACACCCTCATAAAGGACCAGGTCTACCATTGTCCATGCCAGGTACAGGGTTTATTCTCCTGAGTACTGGTGCAGGTTAATGGCAGGGCCAGCTCTCCTGTTCTCATGGTCCTAGGTCCAGCACTCATACCTGCCACAGGTGTTGAGGGGCAAGCAGAAGGAGTTCTAGCAGGATTCTTGTTGTCTCCTGCTTGCTTTTTCCCTGGGTGCCTATTCAGCAAACTCCTTGCTGGACTGGTGTCTGTACACATGAACAATTATTTCTGCTTTTGATCATGATTACATGAGCCAGAAGACACTAATTAAGTAAACAAATTTGAATGTATGAAAATATTTCATAGCTCCAGATACAGATGTAGCTGAGGATGGCCTTATCTAGCATCAGTGCGAAGGGAAGCTCTTGGTCCTATGAAAGCTTGATGCCCCAGTAGGGGGATGCTAGAGTGGTAAGGCATGTGAGTGGGTGGAAGAACACCTTCATGGAGGCAAAGGGGAGGGAGGACGGGGAAATGGGAGGGGAGTTTGTGGAGGAGTAACTGGGAAGGGGAATATCATTTGAAATATAAATAAATAAAATGATTAATAAAAAAGGAAAATATTTCAAGTTAATTTAATTTAAAAAGACATCATATATGAATTTCTATTTTTCATTTGAAGTTATGAAATTTATTAGGTATAGATTAAGATCAGCCATGTGGAAACAAGGTGTTTATGGTGCTAGAGTAGATGCAACATTTATCCCAGAAATTGTCTACACAAATATATTTTTATTCAGTCAAGATTACATAGTTACAAACTGAAATCTTTGTTTCTTTGTTCTTGCTATATTTGTTTCTTATAAAAACTGACTTCAAATGATCTTGGAAATATAAAATCTTTTTAATTGAATTATCACCTTCTCATGTGTTTTATTTTGGTTCATCTTGTGGGAGTACTCTAATGACTCATTTAATATTAACTAATCCCTTCAGTGGCCTTCCAACCCCTCCCCTCATGTTGTTTAAAGAAAACATTAAATTTAGTTTTCACTAAAGTAGAGGATTGTTTTGAAAATAAAATTTCAATGTTTTTTTCTCTTATAGTTCTTTTTCCTATATAAAAAGACATTTAAGTAAACGTATGAAACTGGTTTTATAATGATAAGGGAATCTTGAATTGCATTTACATATTTACTGCTCACATACTGCTGTGTTGGTAATGGCAAATGCAGAGTTTATTCAAATAGTTGTCTTTGAAACACATGTGTGAGGTCAAAGAATATCCAGGTTGTTCTGAACCACTAAAAGGAGTCCATAAAAAATGAAAATTTGAGATGGATTCCTAAAATAGCCTTGGGCTGTGTAGTGCCAAATTATACCTGGACAGTCATTCAATTCAACTCAGCAGGCTGAAGTAGCTCATCATGTGATAATTATAACTGAATATGAATAGAAAAGGAACTCAGAGGACAGGGCTACCATGCAGACTACTTTTGCAGGCAGGCAAAATCCAAAATGAATTATACTAATATACACATTTACATGTTTGGAATTTGTGAGTAAATATAACACTGCAATTAGAAACTATGATATATTTAATGTAACCTATACCCAGAAATTAATATTTAGATGGCATTATTAAAGCTCCTCCATGAAGGATTTCTTACAGTTAATGCCTGTTAAAAGAAGGGTGCCATCGCTTCAGCTCTGTTGTCACTGGCATTGAACCTAGAGATGGAGAAGGTAGACAGTAGATAAAACACAGGGAAGGGTAAAACCTAATAAAAATTAGAAAATTAGATGATGATTTTGTACAAGTGTAGAAGAAAAAAGAAGTCCAGACAAAGCTTGAAGTTAAGAGAAAAAAACTGGACATTAAAGGAAATAATATACAAGGAAATGAGAAACTTGTGTAAAACTTTACTTAATGCATTTATATCTCTGTGTAAGTTGACTGCATTTTGCCTTTCTGCTCCTTAGATGCTTTTTACTCTTCAGCATTCTTGTTCTGGACCTGTATTTCCTTGTTTAGATCTTCTGCAACTAGCAGCATGTATACTACAAGCACACCAGGACAATGCTTCCCTTTTGTAGCTCATAACACTCAGTCATTCTGTCTTTTAACATAAGGTGGTAGATGGACATACATATAGTGGTTGGTTGAACACATGGAATAGACACTCTGACAGACTATTATTAGTAGAAGGACAAAAAGCATACACATATTTTTAAAATTTTATGATTTGATATCAAAATATAACCTAAAATCTTCATATTCACAGAAACTAATATAACAACAGATTCAGTTTTTTATTTCTTTGTAAATGCAGCACAGTCCCTTCATCTCAAAAGCAAAAGCAGTGATTCAGCGATTCCTCCACATACCCTTCTAAACTAGCTAGATTGCTAAAGCAAAATGTTATAGAATACTTGACTTAGTCCACCAGAAGTATATTAACCAGAATTCTAGAGTTCTTTAAGTCCAAGATCAAGATACTGGGCAATTCAGCACCTTGTTGAATGACATTTTGATTTTTTGTTTTTTATCTGGTTCAAGGAAAACAGTATCTTGGTATGCCCTTAACTGACCAAGGGGAAGCAGTTTCTCCAAATATTTGTAGCAAGACCCCAGTTACAAAGCCTCCTTCATAATGCGATCATGATCACCTCCAACGAATTCCCATTTCAGTACCATCTCTTTGAACATTTCATTTTCAAATATGAGCTTGGGTGGAAAGTCATACAATTGAAAATAATTAATAACATACATCAGAAATATTCATTATTATTGTTTTCATATGTTTGTGAGTTAATTGATTACAAGTAATAACCCTTTAATGTCCTTGTAACCCTAAAAGGACTTGTGCTTCTTTTGAATCTAGGATAATTTTACACCTTCATTGTGTGACAGAACTATCACTTGCTCAAAATACATTTAAAGGAAGTAAATATCTATTTAAAGAAACTAATTTATTTCATATTTTAATAATACTTTAATAAATCCAAAATTAGTTATATGTGTACATGTATTATTTCCTTTAAACTTTTTGTATATTATTAAATATGCGGTTAAATCAGAAGAACTCAGAAAAGAGAGTTTTACTGCCCTTCAAAAACTGTAAGTTAATCCAAATATAAATATAAAACAACACATCTGAAAACAATGAAAATGATAATCTGAATCTGGATAATTCAATACAAGCTAACAAAAAGTGATGAACCTTAAATAAAATTGCATGGAAAACTTTCAGAGTATGTGAGCCAGAGTAAGAGAAAGGCTCAGGAAACACTGCCACTAATGCGATTAAATGAAAATGAGATCAATTGTGTGATGAGTTCTAAAGGAGACATGGTTTAGCTTTTTTTAATATTTGTAAGCATTAAATACTTCCAAAACGTAATGATTTCAAAGAGTGCTTTGATGTTAGAGCACAAGGAACTGGAGAAAAATATTCATAATAAAGTCCAAGTATGTTCTTCTAAAAACAAAAAGAATTTCTTTTCCAGAAGTACTGAAAATTTTTAATGGAAAAAAAAAAACCCCAAGAAATACAGACATGGTTTGTTTTCTTATTTCACTTCAAACACAGTGAGGAATAAAAAAGCATTATTCTGAAAATTAGTACTATCTGAGCCAATATTACAAATGAAAACTTGGAATGTACTTGAGGTAGTTTTATATTCCCTCCCTTTCAAATAGAATGTAAAATGAGGTTCTAGATGAAATGGCAAGACACTGACCTTAAAGGGATAGTTGTTGGATAGTTAGTGCATTTTTAGATTAGCAAGGGTCAGAACACTTGTCTCCTAGTGAATTATCTGAGTCCAATACTAAGATACACTGACAAAAATTCAAGTAACTTGATATAAATATGTGGAAAGGTGCATATTTTTCTTTTTTCTCTTTCTTTCTTTCTTTCTTTCTTTCTTTCTTTCTTTCTTTCTTTCTTTCTTTCTTTCTTTCTTTCTTTCAGTTTTTGAATCTTACCCAGCAGTTGAATGTCATTTGGTTATCACCCTGAACAGATATGAATTTGGTGTCAATACCTAGCATAAATTGTACTTGAAAAGAGATGTTTTGGTAAAGAAAGAAGCCCTTATGTCAGACATTTGAAGAGAAACTAGTAACCCAGAGGCAGCTGGCATGATGATGAGAGAAAGCAGGAGAATATACTCTTAGCATCTCTCTGCCTTTTCATGATAAGAGTGTTGTAAAGTAGGTAGCTGTTCGAAAATAAGAACTGTGGAGAGCAGAGTTAAGGCATGGATAACTCATGACACTTAAAGAGAATACTTTTCAAGGATGTGTTTTCCAGAGGAAATGTTCTCTGTTAACTTGATAAAACTCTCAAACTTAAATCCCTGCAGGGAGTATATGGTCCAAGTTGCTTGAAATAATCAACATTTCTTTCCCTGAGATTTTCCATCAGCAGCTTCCCAGTGACATCAGTTGTTGGCCATCTATGCATTCAAGAATCTTGGTGGCATAACATTATATCATCTCCACTTAGATTTTATTTTAAGAAATCTCTGAAATTCTAGTATTACTCAGTTTAACTTGTGTCATGATAAAATTGTTAGAACTTCTTGTGTCTTGAATTTCATAGAAAATTGTGGAAACATTTTTTTAAAAAAAAATAGTTTACAACATGTTTAGAGTTTTACATGTGGTATGAAGAAAAGGTAGAATAGAGCACATATAAAAGGAAAATAACCATTCCATCAGAGCTGAGACTTCCTCTGTCAATAAAATCACTCTGGAGTTAACCTTGAAGACTCTGCCCCCATCTCTCTCTCAACATATATATTTGCAACTATTATATTCATTTATCCTGACCTTTACTAATTGTATTGATCATGGCATTGTTTTGGTTTTTCTGGTATTTTGTTTTTGTTTTTTGTTTTTTGTTAAATCTCACTTCACTTCCTTCCTTCATAGCTTCTGAAAATATCCCTTCTACTTTATAAGTTATGCTGTATCTTGCTGTTGCTGAAAAATATTCAGTCTGATTTGAAGCAGGACATGACATATCTTGTTGTCAGTGATACTTAACCTCTGAGTCTCACTTTACTGAAACATTGAGAATAAGGGAGATGGTAAAAATAGTAAAGACAGAAGTGGAAATATCAGTTCAGAGGATGGTTTTAGTATTTGATGGAGTTGTGCTTGTAAAATGCAGGAAGTCTGGGACCGTGCTTTATCAGTGTCAGCTCTCAGTAAGCCACACAGCATTCACTCTCAGGGCTTATAGCAAGGAAATGCTATGTTCTTGATTTATGTGCTTTTCCAGTACACTAGAGGATCCTTCAGTAAAAAACACCCCCCCCAAGTTACCCACAGCACATTCACTACTCAGACTTAATTCGTCCTGGTATAGTTTCCAATAAAATTATCACAGCACATTATCTGTAAGATGTATAGTGCTCCTACTCTTATACCTTGCTGTGGAAGTTTCCTTGTTTGCAAACTTGGAATAGTCACACCTAAGTAAAAGAACTGCTCTAAAACTTTGAAATGTTTGAAATATAGACTTTGGAACAAGGATACACTTTTAGTCTGTTCATTTTGATCTCTCTCTCTCTCTCTCTCTCTCTCTCTCTCTCTCTCTCTCTCTCTCTCACATGCAGGCAGGTAGACCACATATTTATTACTTGGTTGCTCTTAGAAGATGAGATATATTTCCATCTGGCCCTCTGTCTCCTGCCCCTTAAAATTGTGCCAAGGTGGATGTTTATTGGTCTTTCCTTCTTGGGTAATTCTGAGGTGCCCTATTACTGTAGCATAAGGCATGCCAATATTGAAGCCATTAGCTTAACCATAGAACTCAAGACTGTGTGATGGTATTCTATGATCTGAACAAAGTAACATTAGAAAAGAGTGACAATATGGATTACCTCTATGCAGCTGAAAAGTCAATCATATTGAAATTTTTTTTCTGATAAGAGCTATCAGCCATAGGTGAATAGAGAGGCAACTGCTTTAACAGCTATGATAGTAGGACATGTTGCTTTTCATATGTGAAGAAATCCACATGAATTATGTAGTCTGCATAAAAACTGTCCAGGCTGATATTAATGATTGAAAATGGGTTATTATTGTAAATAGAGTAAATTGTCTAAATAGAATAAATTGTCACTTTGACTATACATAATCATATAGCCAATCTAAACTTACAGGCATGTGCATCCTTACATTATGCTATCAGTACCTAATAATCACTTACACTCTCTTTTCTTCTCCGCATCATGCATATATACTATATATTGGCAAAGTATTTTCTTTATTTGTTGTATTAAAATGGTTTGCTATGGCCACCCATCTATATGGTATTGCTTCTAGGAAAGGAGTTAATATTATTTGTAAAGGAGTTATTTTGTATGTGATATGATGTTACTTCCATAAAGCTAAACTAATGTAAATCAGAGAATATTAGAGTTATCCAGGGAAACAAAAGATTAATATGAAGAAATCATTTGATTTAATAAAGTCACTACAGTATTTGCATATTGCCTGACTTCATTGAAAATGTATAATTATATAGACTTCATAATTTATTAAAATTGATATATTATGCAAGTATTTGTTGAAGTACTACTCTGTGCCAGTTGAAAGTCTGATCTCTAGATACTCTTTGATAAAGAACACAAAGTTTTCTGATGAGGAATAAATGTCCCAATAAAAAGATCATCAAAAGCAAGTTAATATGGAGTATCACAGATGATTCCTAAATATTATCGAGAAAACTAAGTAGGAACAATGTTATGGGACACATACAAAACTATGTAAAAATACGCAGGTAGGGTAGAGATAGCAACTGTTATTTTGAGAGGACATAGAACAATGTAGTCTCTAACAGCCTTGTTGAAGCATGAGTACAGTTAGTCAAAAGTAGAGGATACTGTACAAAATATTGAAAATCTCTTTGGATGGCATTCTAAACATCCCCAATTTTGGAATGCAATAATTACTAGAATATAAATTGATTTTTACACTCAAATAATTCTCCTGTTAATGCTCACAAAGATATTTTCTCTACCAATTCTGACTGAGAAAAAAAGAATTTTGACAGCTGAACATGGCCACTTCTGCTGCTCTAATGAAAGAATTTAACATATAATCTAAGTGACCTATTATCAAGAAATATTCCACTGTTGTATACGGGTCCTCCTGAATGTACAAACAAACAAAGAAACAAACAACCATATTTGTTATTTTACAGCCACACACACTCAGGCACATCATTGAGCTGGATGCTCAAGATTGTGCTTATCTGGATAGAGTACACAGCATGCGAAGTCATAGCAGCCACACTTTCCGTCTGGGGAGACAGTGAAACATGCTTAGGGAAGGTGTCACCTCAGTATTGTCAGGGTAGAGGACTGAGCACTGAAACGAGGCTGGAGGTAGATGGAATGTTCTAGCAAAACTTTCTGCAAGGAGCAGCATAATTCGCAGCATGCATTAAGTTCTTTCTGAGCCTGAGTTCCAACAGTGGACTCCTCCTCGAATGGTTGTTAAGCATAGAGTTCTGCTTTGCTGTCAAAGTACACACTGATTGAAGAAATAGACAATATGGCAAGTGATTACTACTTCAGTAATTAACTATACAAAATGCACAAGGGGGAAAATAAGGAAAGAATAACAAAATGCAAATTTCAGCATTTTCAAGTGGGCAAAGAATATGTGAACTCGCAGGATACTTTTTAATATTTGAAAACACCATACAAGGTTCTTCATGTTTCAAACTGTAATTTTCAGCATTACTATTCCTGGTAACTGTATGAATCTGTTTGTAATTCAACATTGCTTTGAGCACAACACTTTAGTAGTCTAGACCTTATTAAAGAACATAACTAACATTGGTTGGGGTGTTAGAAAATTCTAATTTTCTCTGGGAGATTTGCATTGGACAGAGTAGTTACAGGCAGTGGCACATCCCTGTAATTTTACGAGAATGGTATTGCCCTGGCTTTCACTGTGTGATTGCTGGTTACCTTCTGTCAGCGAGCAACAGCCTCACTGCAAAGCAGGAGCAGAACCCGTCTCTTTGTCTCCGTGGTCAAACCAATTACTTCTTAGAAAGTCGGCATTTCCTTTTTCAGAATGACCATGTACAGGAGCAAACGCAGACATCAGAGATGTAAGTAGATGCTGACCCAACTTTCTCATTTGACTGTGGTGAGAAAAACATACTTGATTTCTTAAAAGGCTAATCATGACTCCTTCCGATATCTGCTGGTAGTAGGAGAGATTTTGAAGCTCCTTTAACCGTAACCTTTATCTTTATCCCTCTTACATGCTTGAAAGATGTTAGAGGAGAGGGGATAATTTGCTTGTTACTATGGTAACCCTTGAAAAGGTTTACAAAATCAACAGAGAAACAGATCCAATGCAGTTTCAGCCCAGCTCAGCAGCCTTCATTCATGCAGGGTGCTGGATAGTTCTTCCCTTCTTTATGAGTGATAGATTTTTTTTTCTTCCTTGGAAGTCTATGGAAAGGTTTGGGAATTCAGTGTAAAACTTCTATTCATGCCTCCAGCTTCAATTATAAAATCTCAAGGGAAATAAAGCAGTTCAGAATGGAGGATGGATACTTAATTGTGAATGACAAGGTGAATATTTAACAGGCTATGTCCTGCCAAACTTCTCGGTCCAGAGCATATTTGTAAAATAATTCGCTGTGGACACCAATTCAAAAGGTTAAAAGGAGTCATTTGGAATCCTCCCTAAGGAGCCCATTTTCAGTTGAAAGGAATGAAGCTAAGTCTACAACATAGATGATTATGAAGCCCAAACCCTCGGAATTAAGCTGAAAAGCAAAGACTGACAATAAATCTGTCTGTGGCAAGGCAATATACCTCCCGTGAAACCTTCTCAATTGCATGTTTCCCTAGTAAGTCAAACTTTCTCGCTTTATCTTTTCTGTTGTGGAAAGTAAATATAACCAGTGAGCTCCAAATGGCCTATCACTAACTGTGTTTACCATTTCACTCCGGTTTTGGCATCTTATTCTTTACTCAAATCTGTGCTTTCTCACTCTTCATTACAGTGTATTTAGATGTTATAGAATAATTTCAAAAGCATAAAGATTATAAGCAGCAGTTCCTCTGTCAAAAGTCTATAACCAGATAGGAATGCTGTGTTGTGACTTATCATTTACTATTTTGTCTATTTTCACTTTAGACGTGAGAACTAATATTGTTCCTGTTCAAAGAAGTTTTATGTGCCATTCAAACCCCTAAGTGCTAGAGATATCACCATGATAGTAACCCTTCCTTATAACCAAGGTGTAATTGTAGCATGCTATACTTTTTTTCATAAATATGATTGGTTAGAAGTCTATAAATATATTGATAATTAATTTCCTTGTGATTTCCTCATACAAGAATTAATCTAAATTATGCATGCCTCTGAAACTCATCTTCCACCTCTACTCCTGTATCTTTTATACACCCCCTCATTTTTCCCCTTGAGGGTAATCAGTGCCTTAATGCATACAGCAAATAAAGGATTCACAGAAAAAATCACACTCAGTTTTTCTCCCACTAAAATGTGCTTGCTAAAGTCTGTGATTAAGCAGCAGGAGGAAATTGTGAATTACAGGAGACAAACCAGGAGATATATAATTATACAGGCATGAACACAGTAGGGTGAACTAAAATTCTGTAGCTTAAAAATATCCAAGGTGTTAGATATATTCAACTGTATCAGTTAACTGCATTACATTCTATTAACTGCTTCTATTTTTCTAATAATGTACAATATCAGAAGCCATGGATATAATAAAATTAAATGTATAAAAAGCCTAGCAATAAAAGCTAATAGAATCCTAGATGAATTTCTATCTTGCACAAATAGTATTTGGAAGAGAAGTATTTAATATGATTGTTTCTCATCCAATGAGTATAGAAAGTGTCTGAATCACTATATAACCAACTTTCAGATCATTTTTATTGCTTATATCTTCTATATATGTGCTTGATCATGTAAAAGGCATTATATTCTCCTAAGGCAATTGTACTGCAATTAAGGCAATAACTGCACACTTTAAAAAATGTCCCTGTTGTTAGAAAACAATGTATTCTTCTGATCCTCTTTTAAATAAAAATAGTTCATAATGCAACCTTCTCCTTTTATCCTTTCCTAAAGATTTTGTAAATAATTCTCAGTAAAATAATAAAACCTCCTTTAATTAACTACCAAAAGGAAAGGAAAAGTGCCCATGGCTGTGTCAATGCTTTGAAAAACGGAGAGCAAAGCATCTTGCAGAGTGAATTGGAAATATAATTTGCATTAAGCCTTTGACGATCCATGCGGGACCTTAAATCAATTCTAAGTTATACTTTTTGCATAAGAGGAGAGGTGACAAGTGCATTTCTTCTCTTAATTCTGGAGACCAGTTAAATTGAAAAATGCCCACCCTCAGTGTTCTTGCAATGAACTTTTTTACTCCACAAATGCAAACCAGCTCTCAGATACGTGATTTACTGAATGGTTTTTGAAAATGTTTGCATGTGTCAAGTGCTGATTTTTTGCAGAAGCCAAAGAGACCACTTTAAGAAAGTCTAATAAGCAATATGTATTTTTAAAATAGTAATTTCACCAGGAAACTGCTATTAGTATGTATGAATTTTTACCTTTGTGTTTCATATTGCTTTCTCAAAGGTGATTTATTAAAATACACAATTCAATATTATATATAAACAACAACTACCTGTAACCTTACATACTAAAACTCCAGAAGACCTTGAGAAAATATTTTGGGAGACTTCTGAAAGGCATACAGAGATACATTTATAAAATAAAATAAGGTGCTCTAGAAATACAGAGTGAAACAAATGTAGAATCCACTTGGCATGTTACAGAGGATGTTCATTTCAGAATAACCCTGTTTTTCAATATGCTTACACTTTATCTTTTACTTATTTGGAACAGGGATTAATTTTGTTATTGCTAATGGAACACTTTGGTAATCTCATCTACCTTATCACCTTTAGCATGTGTACAGATAGCCTTATGTCAGCTTGACACAAATAGACTTATCTGAAAGGAGAGAACCTCAATTGAGAAAATGCCTCCATAACATCTAGCTGTAAGGAATTTTCTGAATTAGCAATTGATGGGGGGATGGTCAAGCTCATTGTGGGTGGCCCCAGCCCTGGGTTGCTAGTCCTGGGTGCTCTAATAAAACAGGATAAAAACCAGGAAGATCAGGAGCTGAAGGGGTCTGCAACCCTAGAAGAGGATCAACAATATGAACTAACCAGAACCCCCAGAACTCATGTCTCTAGCTGCATATGTAGCAGAAGATGGCCTAGTCGGTCAGCATTGGGAAGAGAGGCCCCTTGGTACTGCAATCTTTACATGCCCCAATACAGGGGAACGCCAGGGCCAAGAAGTGGGAGTGGGTGGACAGGGGAACAGGGAGGGGGGAGGGAACTTTCGGAATAGCATTTGAAATGTAAATTAAGAAAATATCTAATAAAATATTGGGAAAAAAAAACAAACAAACAGGAAGATCAAGCCAGTCATCACCGCCCTCCATGGCCTCTGCATCAGCTCCTGCCTCCAGGTTCCTGTCCTGTGTGAGTTCCTGTCCTGACTTCCTTTAGTGATGAGTAGTGAGTGAAATGAAAGTGTAAACTGAATAAACCCTTTTCTCCCCAATTTGTCTTTTGGTCACGGGGTTTTGTCACAACAATAGAAGCCCTAAGACACCAAGGGGTTAATTAAAGTGGTAAATTAGGAAGCTAAATAACAGTCACCACAGTTTTTGTAAATACGCTAGCCTTCTACCTCTCACTTTTGCAAGGTACAAATACTTCTGTAACTTGTTCAGGAAGATGTTTTCCATGGTGTCTTCCATTTTTATCCCTCAGTTCCTCTACCACATAGGCTGTGCATTGTCTATCTGACTTCATTCACTGGATGGTTCTCCCTGTCTAGCATGGTGGTCCTAAGCTTTAGATTCATAGCTGACTCTAGAGAGACTACAAAGGACTCTTGAATCAATATATATGTTGGCTACTGTCTGCCAAATTAAGAAATAGACATATGTATATGTCTAAGAAAATGTATGTACATACACATATGCATGTATGTAACTACTTGAATCTTAAAATAAATTTAATAAAAATAATTTAGAGATTGCAATGTATTAAAGATAATAGAGATAAGGGTTTCTCTGTATAGCCCTGGCTGTCCTGGAACTCACTTTGTAGACCAGGCTGGCCTCGAGCTCAGAAATCTGCCTGCCTCTGCCTCCCGAGTGCTGGGATTAAAGGCGTGTGCCACCACGCCCGGTCTACAAATCTCTTAACCCTTACCACCAAGTTACAAACAACAAAGTTGTAAAAGGAGAAAAACTGGAATTTCAATTCATTAGCATTTGGAGCTATTCCATTGATTTAGACTGTTTCAATTTTTAAATCCCCTCCAAGTCTGGACATTTCTTTGTGGTCACTGAAGATCTTTGGGAAGTCCACATGAAGTAGGAGATAACTGTACTTCCAGAAGAGTCTGCAAATATTCCTTAGTTCTATATATCTATTGAAAATAAAGGAGTACACTTCGGGCCTCGTGGGAAGACTCACATTCCCTGGGTGGCTGCTTATCCTTACACACCAACAGTATGCACATCACAATGGTCAGCATGATGGAACAGACTAACAAAACATCACTCTTCCTTGTGGAGTTCTTTATAATAAAGAATTTTATATGAAAGCATACAAAAAAATTATGCATTGAGCATTAGACTTTCTTAAAGTGATCTGTTTGGATCCTGCAAAGATAGAAATAATATTGGAAGATTTTGATATAAATAAATATATATATATATATATATATATATATATATATATATATATATATATATATAAACATTCATTACAATATTACCCAGTAATTCTTAAATACATGTAGATACTTTGTTGATAAAATTTACTTGCTGATACAAAATTTGTAACTGCTATGTTTATCTTTCCTTTTATGTAAAATACAATTATATCACAGGTACATCTCATGTATTCAGTATTTAGTAAAGTTCATATTCAGAAAAATAGAAAATTATTAAGTTAGCAAATGAATATACACATGCACATTTATACAGCAGTTATATTCTATTTGCCTTCTGAAACTACCTGTATGTCGTGTAGTCTTTTTCAGACCAGTGGATCATATTTAAACCTGAATTAAGCCTGTATCCTGGACATGTACTTCCTTATTGGCATGTACTCCCTGTATCCACCGTTTGACCATGCTTCTTGCTGATACATTTGAATATGCAAATAGATATCTTTGCTGTTTACAGTATCACTCAAATTCTCATTTGAGTTAGTTCTCTATAATCAGGTTAACTTTCTCTTCTTGTTGGATAATATCTTTTACTTTGTAGTGGTTTTGGCTTTTGGCTTGTACATAGGAAATTATCTTTTTATTCCGCTTATCTTTTGTTTCTATTGAGGCATTTTTTAAAAAAGCGTGTACCTGTTTAATGCATAATTGTTTAAGGAAATTTAATAATTCAAAGATTTGAATTTAATCATTTATTACTTTTTAGATATGATTCGAGTTTTGTGGTTATAGCAATGCATACATGGTCCTTGCTGGGGACAGGAAGATGATACAATACAAGTCATGTGATATGAAAACATGCTATGGAAAAATTAAGGATTTCTGGAAGTTGGAGTGAGATACTTGCTTTGTACAATATGGTTCTGAAATGCCAGTCTTTGTAAGACAGCATCTAATCTAATAACTGAAAGAATTCTGTGAGTGGTTCTCTTTTACTCTTCAAAGTTCCAGGATGTATGCAAGGATGTATGGGACAATGTAAGAGAGAAAGTTCCTGTGGAATGTGGAATAACTGAAGAACGGGAATTTTGAAAGCAAAATGAGAGGAAATAAGTGGAGTGAAAAAAGTATCAGAAATATAAAAACCTAGTAAAATAGAATTTAATCCAGTGCATTTCACTTTTAACTAAACACAAACATAGTGTATATGTACTAAATGTTAAGAATAAGTATTTAAACTTATTCTTTTACTTAAAAGTGAGTTGTGTGATTCAATATTCTAGAATACACAAACCTACACACACACACACACACACACACACACAGAAAACTGTGATAAAACTCATGGACCACATGAAGCTCAAAAGGAAGGAAGATTAAAGAGTGGATACTTCAGTCCTAATTAGAATGGGGACCACTATAATCCAGGGAAGTTGCAGGTGGGAGGGACTTGGGAAGAAAGGAAGAGGGAGAGGAAAAAGAGGGGCAGAATCAGGTATGGGAGGAGACGGAGGAGATGTACAAAGGGTCAGGAAATTGAACAAAGTTATATAGCAATGGGGGATGGGGAACTGGGGGGAGCAGCCAGTAAGTCCCAGATGCTAGGAAAGCAGGAACCTCCCAGGACCCTATGGGGATAACATTAGCTGAAATACTCCACAACAGAGAGGGACAACTTGTGGAGACCATATCCAGAGGTTAGTCATGTCGCTGACCCCTATTGAGGGTTAGAGCCACCCACCCATCTCCAAAATTTTAACCCAGAATTACTACTATCTAAAGAAAATACAGGGATAAAGAGTGGAACAGAGGCTGAAGGAAAGGCCATCCAGAAACTGCCCCACCTGGGCATCCATCCCATATGAAGACAAAAACCCAAACAAAATTGATGATGCTAAGAAGTGCTTGCTGACCGGGCCTGATACAGCTGTTTCCTGAAAGGTTCTGCCAGATCCTAACCAATACAGATGAGGATGCTCTCAGTCAACCATCTGAATGAGCACTCCAATGGAGGAGTAAGGAGAAGTACTGAAAGAGCTGAAGGGGTCTTATCAATAGGAGGGGAGGCCCTTGGTCCTGTGAAGGCTTGATGCCCCAGTGTAGAGGAATGCTACAGCAGTGAGGTGTGAGTGGGTGGGTAGGTGGGGGAGCACCCTCATAGAAGCAGATTAAGGGGGGATGGGATAGGGAGTTTGCAGAGGGTAAACAAGAAACAGGGATAGCATTTGAAATGCAAACAAATAAATTATCTAATTAAAAAAATAAATTAATTAAAATAGTGATTTTTTGCTGAGTGGTAGTGCCTCACACCTTTAATCCCAGCATTTGAGAGTTAGAAGCAGGCAAATCTCTGTAAGTTCGAGGCCAGCCTGTTCTGCTGAATGAGATCCAGGACAGCCCAGCCAGGGCAATATTTTAAAACTGCTTAAAACACATACACACATGCCCAAAAAAGAAAACAAGACAATGTTTATCTTTACACCCCACAAGCAGCTGTAGATGCCCAGATGTCAAAATACATTGTTTGACTAGGTACATTTTCTATCCTTTGAAATGTTATTCTTATTAATATCTTTGTATTATTGACATATTAACCCTACCTATCAATACAGTGTATCATAAGAACTGAAGTAGTAACTTGATGGAAATGTTATAAGTTGTCTTGGTTATTAAAAGGCTTCTAGAAGCCTGCTGCCAGTTTCTGGTCTTGCAGAACTTTTGCTACTATTAGAAAGTGATTATCTCAACTCCCAGTTCTATATTTATTGTTTCGTTATGTGTTAGACAGGGGCTTATCAAAATAATTTAATGAAGCTATTTATTATACATTAGCAAGATAAAATGATTATTTGAAAAATATTTATTAGTGATACCACTCTAACTAGGATGATTAGAGAATTCATTAACTATTAATTTTCAAATTATTTCATGTCTCAAATACTGATGTCTTCCGTTACACACTCAGTTAAGGATATCATCTATATGTTAAATGTTTATAAGTTTATACTACAGTGTTAACTGATTTGAGGCTTTGTTAATTGGAGGCTCTCCAGAGCACACTATAAAATTCAATTCTTGATTTCTCTAGTATTGATGTTTTTGGGAACTCTGGTTTGACATATGAAATTTCTCTAGAACATAGGAAACAATCTCTGTTTTCCAGTCAATATGAATTCTATAATTGGTATAGATGATGAATGTGTAGCTTTATACATTTCTACATGGAATTGCATCATTATAACTACATACAGTTGAGATGGCCTTTGAGTATGCATAGTAAGACTGTAGATGCCAACCTTGAGGTAGAGATGAATAAATGCTAACTGATAATCCCCCTAACCTTAAGTGGAAACCTATATAATCAGCCTTGTACCTTATTTCAAACTCTTCATAATAGCAAAGATATGCTGAAGTTTCCATCAACACAAAAGTATACAGAAAAAAGACAATGTGATATATACATAGAATATTACACTGCTGCAAAGAGTGGCAAGTTTTATTATTTATGACAATATAGCAAACCTGAAGACCATTATGCTAAGTTAAATAAACTGTGTATAGGACAAATATTGTGTTATGTCATTTATAGGTGGGTTCAAAAATATTAAACTTATAGAAGAAAAAGATTAGCGTGGTGGTTACAAGAGCATTGCAAGAGACAATGAGCAAGAGTTTTACAGTTTCTAGTGCTGTGGTAAAACACAAGAAATTGATGAGGAGGCTGTTTATTTCAGGTTACAGTTCTCAGGTCATAACCCATATCAAAGAAGAGTCAGAGCAGAAGCTCAAGGCAGGAATCTGGAAGCAGGAAATTGTATCTGAAACATGCGGGGATGCTTATTACTGGCTCACTCCTCGTATCTTTTTTGGCATACACACACACACACACACACACACACACACACACACACACACATACATTTACTTCAAGACCACCTCCCAAAGGGTGGCACCATCTACATTGGCCTAGAAATTGTCTTAGCAGTTATTAATCAAGAAATGCCCCAACTACTTGCATACAGGACAATCTTTTTTTGTTTGTTTTTTTTTCAGTTGATTCCAATTCTTTCCAGGTATGTGTAAGTTTGTATCAAGTTGATAAATATCAACCAATACAGAGGTGTTAAGAAAATGCCACACTGTTTCAGATAGAAAGAACAAATTAAGGTCTACTATAAAGCATAATGACTACAGTTATTATTATATTGCTTGAAAAGTATTCAGTAGATTGTAAATGTTCTTACAACAAAGATATGACAAATGTGTGTGAATAAGCATATCACTTGCCCCAATAAGTCAATTCACAGTGTACACATATGTCAAAGCCTTGCATGGTGTAGTAGTAATCCTATCATTCTCATATATCAAAAATACATAAATCAGAATTCAATGACTATGCTTCTATGCACAAAAGTACTCTGATAACTTTATAAGCAAAGAAGAATGATGAGAATTGACAAGAAGTAAAATTTTATGGCTACATACCTGTTATCCTTTGTGTCTTAGTGCTCTATTGCTGTGAAGAGATACCATGACTACGGAAACTCTAATTTTAAAAAAGCCTTTAATTGGTATTTTTTATAGTTTGTAGGATATAGTCTATTATGCTCATGTCAGGAAGCACAGTGGCATGCAGGCATGTAGTTGAGAATTTTACATCCTGATTTCCAGACATCAAGAAGAGATAGCTACTGGAACTGCCTTCATCTTTTGAAACACCAAAGGCCAACCTCAGTGGTGACACACTTTCCCCAATAGGGCTACACCCACTCCAAGAAGGTAGTACCTCCTAATATCTGTCAGGTGTCACCTTTCCCTAATGATCAAGCATTCAAACATATAAGCTTATGGGAGCCATTCCTACTCAAACTGCCACATTCCAATCCCTGGTGTCCATAGGCTTAAAGTTCTATGTAGTATTGTTTTGAATGAAAAATCCCCTCACTATTAGGAGGTATGACCTGGTAAGAGAAGTAGCAGCATTATTGAAGGTAGTTTGTTGTTAGTGGCTTTGGGTTTCAAAAGCTAAAGACAAGCCCCGTGGCTCTTTTTATCTCCAGCTTGTGGACATAGATGTAGAACTCTTAACTACCATGTTTCCCAGTGTACCACCACCCTCCCTAGCATCACGATAATAGATTAAACATCTGAACCGGTAATTCAGCTCCAATTAAATGCTTTTCTTTTCCAGAGGGGAGACCTGAAAAGGGAATAGCATTTGAAATATAAACAAAAAATCCAATAAAAGAAAAAAAAAAAAAGAATTGTTATGGTCATGTTGCTTATTTTTTACAGCAATGGAAACCTTAATTTTGACACCATGTCATAATGCAAATATATCCATTCTAACTTTAAATGTCTCCATAATCTATCACAATTGCAATATTATTTAAATATCCAAAGTTCAAAATCTCTTCTGTGACTCTTAATTGTAATCTCTTATAAACTCAAAATACAAAAGTAGATCACATATTTCCAACATACAGTGGCACAGAATATATACTTCCATTCCAAAAGGGAATAAGGAAGCAGAGTATGGAAATACTGAAACAAAGTAAAACCTAAAATGTGCAGGGAATCTCCAAACTCTACCTCTCTAGATCTGATGTTACTGCGTTCTTCAGATCTTGAACAACTTTAGCTTTGACGACTGTAAAATACTTCTATCTCTTGGGATGCTTCCCTACCCAAGGTTCAGCTTTCCTTGGCTGACATTTCATACCTCTAGCATCTCCCATTGCCTTGGTATATCTAAGGCAATCCACGCTTCACCTTCACAACTTCATGCATAGGTATGTCTTGGCCTCCAGGTTGGGACACCTGTCTTAGTGAGGGTTTCTATCACTGCAGTAAAACATTACAACCTAAAAGCAAGTTGAGGACCAAAGGGTTTGTTCAATTAAACTTCCATATTGCTGTCATTAACAAAGTTAAGTAAGCACAAGAACTCAAACAGGGCAGGCACCTGGAACCAGGAGCTGATGGAGCGACCATGGGGGACTGCTGCTAACTAGTTTGCTTCCCCTGGCTTATTTTTTTCCAATTTTTATTAGACATTTTCTTCATTTACAGTTAAAATGCTATCCCAAAAGTTCCCTATACCTCCCCCATCCCCCGCCCTGCTCCCCTACCCACCCACTCCCACATCTTGGCCGTGGCATTCCCCTGTACTGGGGCATATAAAGTTTGTATGACCAAGGGGCCTTTCTTCCAAATGATGGCCCACTGGGCCATCTTCTGCTACATATGCAGCTAGAGACACAAGCTCTGGGGGTACTGGTTAGTTTATATTGTTCTTCAAACTGTAGGGTTGGAGACTTTTTCAGCTCCTTGGGTACTTTCTCTAGCTCCTCCATTGGGAACCCTGTGTTCCATCTAATAGCTGACTGTAAGCATCCACTTCTGTGTTTGTCAGGCACTGGCATAGCCTCACACGAAGGGCTGAGAAGCACCTGAAAAAAATGTTCAACATCCTTAATCATCAGGGAAATGCAAATCAAAACAACCCTGAGATTCCACCTCACACCAGTCAGAATGGCTAAGATCAAAAATTCAGGTGACAGCAGATGCTGGCGAGGATGTGGAGAAAGAGGAACAATCCTCCATTGTTAGTGGGACTGCAAGCTTGTACAACCACTCTGGAAATCAGTCTGGCAGTTCCTCAGAAAATGGACATAGTACTACAGGAGGATCCTGCAATACCTCTCCTGGGCATATATGCCCTGCTTATTTTTAAAGAACCCTGGATCACCATCCCAGGGATTGTAATACCCACAGTAGGCTGTATCCTCCTGCACTGATCACTAATTGAGAAGATGCCCCACAGTTGGATATGAGGCTCTTTCTTCTCTGATAACTATAGTTTCTGCCAAGTTCACACGCGTGCGCACACGTACACACGTACACACACACACACACACACACACACACACACACACACACAACATTCAATCAATACCACTGACCCAGAACTGGTCTCAGCAGCTTTCCTTAGATACAGAGGGATGCTCTATGACTCCTTTCTTGTATTCTTGACTCTAAAGCCAGAAACAAGTGTCTGAAACTGCCCAGATCTAAAGCTTGTTTGGGGCTGGAACTTGGTCCCCTCATTTAAATATGTTTTTATCTGTTTCCTATTTTCAATGGTTTTATTCATTGCATAAAGTTTTCTTTCATTCCTTTCCACAAAGAACCAACTGGGTGTGGGTCTTTCTCTGAGGTCACCATTGCCTCTATCCCATTAGGCATCAAGTTTTCATTCAACTTTTTTATCTCCTTGAGCTCTGGATTTATCTCCATTACATTTGCTTGCCCTCCTTCTGCTCATTTTGTATTTTTCTTTTTCATCTTGATACATTTCATAATAGATCTGCACAAGAGAGGCAGTAACCACAGAACCTAGTCAATATTAGGCTGTCTTAAAATCTCCTCTGTCAATGCCAAAAATCTGAAACTTTAATTTATTCAACTTATTCTCAGGCAGATTTTTTGGGGGGTGGGGAGAATGGCAGAAAGTCACCACTTTCTTTGCCAAAATATCAGAATAACAGTCCTTAGGCCACATGCTAATATTCTTCACTTAAACTTCTTGAGCCAGGATATCCTAGTTTACATTGCTCTTGACAGCAGTGTCTTTCACACTCCTACTAGAATGGTCCATTAAGCCCTGCTTTCTAATCCACAGTTTCAAAGTCCACATTATGACAAGTAACATAGGATTGTCATAGCAATAATCAGTTCCCTGGTATCAACTTCTCTCTTAGGATTTCTTTTTCTGTGAAGGAAAACCATGTCAACTCTTATAAAGAAAACATTTTATTGAGCCTTGGTTTCAGAGGTTTAATCCATCATTATCATAGCAGGGACCATGGTAGCATTCAGGCAGACATGGTAGCTGAGAGTTCTATAGCCAGATCTATAGGCAGCCTGAAGAGCCATTGATCCTGGTTCGAGCTTTTGAAACCTCAAAGCCCACTCCCAGTTACACACTTCCTTCAAGAAGAATTCAACTACTCCAACAAGGTAACAACAAGTCATAATCTCTCTCAAGTAGTGCGTCTTCATAACCACTCTCCTCACATTCTACTCCCTATCCACTCAATTCTGAGTTTTCTTCTCACTCTTTTGTTTTTTCTTGCTCCTCATTGAGATCAGCTTGTTGTTAAACTACTTTTGGGAGTGGAGTCTGCCTTTCGTAGCATGTAGAAAATCTATAAGGGTAATCACATAATCACATCATTGAAGTGACTCTTTCTCTACCAGAAGATACCAAAGGTTGAAAGCCTCTCAACTAGTGGTAAGATTTCTTGCCTAACCTCCCCATTCTATGCTTTAGTATTGCTTAAACTTACACAGGTACTGTGTATGCTGCAACAATTACTATAATTTCATATGTTCAACTTTCCTATTGAGCATAGAAAGCAATTTTTTTTTCATTTTACCCACCAATTCTTGTTTTTAAATTTTTTCTACACTTTATGCTGAGAAGAATCCTGACATATAGGGAATATATGATATGAATGCCACATTTAGGTCTGAGCACACTATAGTCTCTTATTATACATGTTGACCAGTCTAGAATCTCGTCCTAGCTACTTCAATAAGAAGCTTCACAGATGAGCATTGAGGAATGCTCTGAATTGTGAGTCTAGAAATAAAACATTAGGATTAACTTAAATATTTTGTCTAGTTAGCTTAATTTAAAATATCAGGTTCTCTCCTAAAGACCTCTCTAATCACAGTTTCTTGACCTCTTTAGCTAAATATGGGTCCCATATAATGGAGCAGGCATTAGATCCAATCAGGAAATGGTTGGTTAGTACCATGACATTTCTTCCAGTAGCCATATCTTGTCAGAGAAATCACTGTAACCTGCAGAGTTTACAGGTTGATGTGATGAATGACTAACTATTCTTTGTTTTATGCATAGTACCTATCATTCAGTAAGGTTAAAGCTTCCAAATGAATTTCAAAGCTTAATTTCTTTCAATGATTCAAGTAATGTGTTTTCTTCAGCAATAAGATACAACCATAGAGTTCTATAAAGTGGCCAAGAGTATTAACTGTATCCAGTAATTCTTTAGGTCTATGGGACTATATTAGAACACTCCAACAATATTAACCCATTCCTGATACTGTGTTCTTTATTTGCTACATATTTGAGGTGTCTAACTGGGATATTACTTACCACTATACAATAACTCTTTTTACATATGTTTATTTGTTTTAGTGAAATTCTCTGCTAGTACACTTCCACATGCCCTTTTCCAAAGGCCTTTAGTGTTAGTTAACCCCCTCCATATTCTCTCCTCTTCCTTACCCTCCCAGTACCTTCCCCATTTAACCCTTACTGTTGTTATTTCCCTTCACCTTTTATACAATTGCATTCTACCTCCCCCTCTTTTGAAAGCCCTGCTCCACCAAGTTACCTTACTACATTTTTGACCTGCAGGGATAATCCAAATGGAACATAGATATTGGAATGCTGATGGGTAATATCTAAGCATAAGAGAAAACTGGTGGAAATTTATTTTCTGTGTATGGATTACAATGCTAATGATGACTATTTATAATCCCAGCTATTTACCCATAAATATATTTTTCCCTTTTTCTTAACAGATGAGCAATATTCCACATGTTCATTATTCATTTGCCAGTTGGTTAAAACCTAGACTGCTTCCATTTATTACATGAAATAGAACTGGCTGAACACTTAAATATTTTTAATTAAATTTAGAATATTTTAAATGTTCAACATACTTAAACACCAAGGAAATGCAAATAGAAACTATTTTGCAATTTCATCTCGCTTTAGTCAAGATGAACAGTAGGAAAGACACAAATGACAAAGATGATGGCATGAATGTTGGGAAAAGTGAAAACATATCTACTGTTGGTGGGAATATAAACTTGCAAAGCCACTATAGAAGTCAAAGATAAGAGTGTAGATTTCTCAAAACATAAGAAGTAGGTCTATCATATGGTACTATTAGAAGTAAGTTCAAGGTTGCAAAGGAAGACTTTGGAATTCCAGCACTCCAATTTCTATGTCTCAATGAAGCAAAACTTTACTCTTGATCATGAAGGTGTTCTCAGAACTTCTTATGTTTTCTAATCTAAAGCAGGAGGCACTGTATCTTTTCTGGATTGGCTCATGTCTTATAATCATGACTGACTGATTTCAAGTGGATCTGCCCAAAGGAAATGAGGAAAAGAGAAAAGAATCTGTCACTTTTTAAAAGTTTCAATAAGGAAGTAGAGCCTTTGTGTAAATGAGGGTTTAACTGGGTGGTTGGAGAATTAAAACATTTCTAAATATCTTACAAGCTGGAAGAGATTTCAAAAATTATATCCTTGTTATAAACTCAATATCTAAGTTATATAGAAAGTCTAATATAATGTTTCTTATAATCCAGCTCTATCACTCTTTGATATTCTCAAAGGACTGTATATCTTACTACAGAATACTGTTCTTTTATGTCCATTTCTGAACTTTTCATATTATGAATTTTTTTTAAACTTGATTACCTGAAGATAAATGTAGTGGTACATCTACAGTCTAGCTCTGAGAATATAGAGGCAAGATGATTAGGATTTTTAACATGAATATCTGCTACACACAGAAAACTGAAGCCAGCCTTGGATATGTGAGTTCTTTTCCCAAGCCAACTGACCAAACAGCATGAACTCATATAATTATAATTTGAAAACATCTATTTATTTGAGCTATATAAAGTTGTACTATTAAGTCAAAATGGTTATATCAGAAAAGCAGCTAGTTATCATAAAAGTGAGCAATACGAGGAAGGAGAGAGAGAGAGAGAGGAAAAAAAACAGACAGACAGACAGACACAGACAGACAGACAGACAGACAGACAGACAAAGAGAGACAAAAAGAGAAAAAGACAAAGGTCAAAAACATAAAATTAATTAGAAGATTACAACTTGAAGTAGTATAAAAATACATACTTGTGTAAGATGGTTTTTTTAAGGTTAAGATTTTATGAGGAAATTCAAAGTGTATTGTTTAATGTATATCAAACAGCTTTTATTTGCATGTGATTTAAGTTTTGAAGATAATCAGAAAACTGCAAACTTTACCTGCTGCTAAACTTAAAATCTTCTTGTAAAGTTCAAGTTTCAACATTATATGATTTTTAACATTTTAGCATCATTGTAATCCAAATAGAAAATGAAATAGTTACAAGTAAATTAGTTTAAAAATGACAAAAGTGAAATTCATTTTATACCAGATTTTACTATATACAAAGCAATGTTTTAAAACTTACAAACAAATGATGTAATTTCTATAAGATAATCAAGCATATAACAACAGCATAATTTAAAATTCTATTACTTATAATTTTCATTGAAAAATTTTAAATGTTTTTAAATTATTTTTTATATTTAAAAAGAAAGAAGTTCAAAAATAACCTGGGTGTATTAGTAAAATATTACATGTGCTCTAAAGAAACTTAGAGATTCACTTCAAACTGTGTCATGAATGTAATGTTTGACCAAATCTTTAATGCTCAAAGCATATGGAACCAAACTAATCCTGCTCAGTGTCTCACACACACACACACACACACACATTCACACACATTCACATACACTCCTTGCTCACGCACACAAACATACACACTCACTCAAACATACATACTCACTCACATACACATTCATACACACTCACACTCACATTTACTTCCACAATACACACACACTAATTCTTATGTGCACACTCCCATACTTACACACACAAACACATACACATAGACACACACAAACATATAGAAACTCACTCACACATACACACAGATGCAAACATATTACACTCTCACTCACACATACTCTCATCTCTCATGTACACATACACATATTCACTCACTCGCACACATACATATACTCTCACACATACATACTCTTTTAAACACAAGCACACACACATACACACAGTAACAATACACATACAAGAGCATAGATGAGCATAGATGCTTGCTGATATTTTCACTACTAACAATGAAAGTTTCTAAGAGAAAAAAATGTGACATTCTGTAGCAATCAAGACAGTGTTTCAGTACACATTGAGACTTTTTTCTTGCTGCAGAACTATTGAATTATTTGACATAAACTGCAGGTTTAGTTCTGTTTTCTGATTTCTAATACATAAACTACAGAATTTATAGTATCTACAGAATTGTACTTACAGCCAGACTTTAAGTTTCTAACACTTTTAGGTCACCTACTGCTGCATTGTGTCTTCTGTTTCTTATTATTGGCCTTCTGTTACATACAGAATTTCTTCTGGATTACAGATAAAGATAGTATCCCCAGGAAGTCTTTTAAATTTTTTGTAGTGTTCAAAATATATTTTGATAACGTTTCATGCTTTAGGCATGGGTAATGTTATATTTTACATTAGATGACTTTTTTGACACTCTAGTGAACTTGAAACTGCCTTGGAGGAACATCTGGGTGCATTTCTTTAAATAAACACACATTATTTTTAAATTGCCAGTATTTGTCTTATTAATAGACTGTAAGGACTATGGCAATTTTGACTTTGAAGTCCCCTCTCTGGTGGTTTCATCTCATTCATGCTATTTTTCTTCTCAGACTTGAATAGTCTTTCATATCATTTGCTTGTCAGTTAAAAGGAGTTCTGGGATCTTTTACTTGTACTATCAAATTAAGGTGTTTTGATAGTTTGTGTAATACTCAAATATAAATTGTCAAAGTATTTATAAATGCATGAATCTACATTGTAATATTTAGTTGTACAATTAATTATCTCTATAATAAGAATCTGTCTCACAAATTACAACAAAGATAGAAGTTCACAAAATATTTTAGAGAATATATTCAGAGGATATACTTTAGAGAAATATTCAGAAGAATCTGAAATTATTTAAATTATATCCTGCTGACTAATTAAATAATAGCTCCAAATTTAAAGCATATTTTAAAAGTAACAATATATTAATTCAATGACTTTTTCCCATGAACATTTTTTTACTGCAATCTTTAAACAACTCACTAGTTTGTGGTTAAATTAAAATATCTATGTTATTGCATCATTGTGGCTCAAAAACTAAAGGGTTAATAGCTTATTATATTTTAACGTTTTTCTACGTTTGTTTTATTCAGCCTCATCCAAGTTTGGCTCTGTGGTTAAGCATCATTATTCCCTAAATCAATTTTGTATTGGTTAGAGGAACAAATTTGTTTACTACTTCACAGATTTGTAGCTATTAATCTTTGCAGTAACTCAGTGAGTGCTTTTTCTTCAGACTTCAACATCAAAAAGACATAGATGGGAATGAATGAATTGAACCAAATCCAGAATATATTGCCTGAACTATGAATGTTAAGACTTTATGCCATATATAATAAATCATTGTCACTAACTTGTTCTCTAGTGCTTAAGTCTGGTACTATAATTAGGATGGAAATATAATTTCACTCCCATCTTACTTCCTTGTCTCATTATCCTTTTTATATTCCTACTATTTTGCACTGTTATGAACTGAGAGTTCTTGAATTATAACTAAAAGTGACCTTATTTTTAAAGTATTTAAAGTCATTGCAGGTAAAAGATTTGCAAGGGTTTCCAGTACTTCAAATATGAAGCTTTAGAATCTATTTCAATAATGCTGGACACTAAATAGACCTGAAATATTAGAGTTTGTACTTTGTGCTCAAAATTGGCAAATTCCCAAGCCAAAAGCTTAAAAGGTGGAAAGAAGCAATTGGAATAATGCAAGGCTCGAAAGTGTTTTGAGATTACTATACATTTTAGTTAATTCATTAATTCACTTTATATCCTGATGCAGCACTTTCTGCACTTTCTCTTTTCCATCCAGTCCTTTCATTCTCTTCAGATATGGGGAACTCTTCTATGGCTATCAACCAAATTTGGCATATTAATTTTCAGTAAGACTCGGCACATCTTCTACTGAGGCTAGAGAAGGCAGCCCAATATGGGGAAAGGGTCCAAGGGACCAAAAGGTAGGAAACAAAGTCAGAGAAAGTCATTGCTCCCATTAGAGTCTCACGTGAAGCTCCAGCTGCACAACTCTAAAATAACGTTTGGAGGGCCATTAGTCTTATGTATGCTTTTTGGTTAGAAATTCAGTCTCTTTGAGCTCCTATGATCCCAGGTTAGTTGATTCTGTAGATTTTCTTGTGGTGTCCTTGACCCTTTGGCTCCTATAATTCTCTACTCTCTTCTGCAGGATTCACCAAGCTCTGCCTAATATATGACTGTGGGTCTCTGCATCTGCTGCCATCAATTGCTGAGAGAAGCCTCTTAGATGACAGTCTGAGGTGCTAGGCTCTTGTCTGCAAGTATGGCAGAATATTATTAACAGGGTAGGATCCTTATCATGCCATGGTTCTCAAGCTAGACCAGTCATTAGTTGGATATTACTTCAATTTCTACTTCATCTTTACTCCTCTACATCTTGTGGATATATATAACAAATTGTAGGTCACAGGTTTATGCCTTGGTTAATGTCCCAATACTTCCATTGGAAGTCTTGGCTAATTGTAGGAGAGGGTCTTTTCAGGCTTCATATACTCCCTTGCTCAGAGTCTTATCCAGGACCATCCTCATAGATTCATGGGAGTTTCTCTTGCCCTAGGTTTCTATCACTTACCAGAGAAGCACCCTCTTACTCAATTCCAGTATACTCTCCCTTGGTCCTCTTCTCATCTGATACCTTCTGGTCCCATCCCCACCTCCATCTAACTCCAGTCATCTCTGTCCTTCTCCCTCAGGCTCTGTGTCTCAGTATGATTTACTCATCTCCCTAGGAGCCCTCACTTTTACTTGGCATCTTGAGTCTGTGTGTTGTAACATGATTATCCTTTACTTTAAGGGTAACATTCACTTATAAGTGAGTTCATACTATGTCTTTCTGGGTCTGGGTTACCTCACTCAGGATTCTCTTTTCTAGTTCCATCTATTTGCTTACAAATTTCATGATGTCATTATTTTTCATAGCTAAGTAATTTGTGTAAATATATCACATTTTCTTTATCCATTCTTTGATTGCACAACATCTATTTTGTTTCCAGCTTCTGGCTATTAATAATAAAACTGCTATGAACATTGTTAAGTATCCTTTTGGTATGATAGAGCATCCTTTAGGAATACTACTACAAATGATATAGCTGTGTCTTGAGTTAGGTCTCTTCCCAATTTTCTGAGAGACCATGAAATTGATTTCCAAAGTAGTTGTATAAGTTTGCATTTCCACCAGTGATTCCCACCCCTCCTGCTCCACATCCTCACCAGCACGATTTGATTGCCTGTTTTTCATCTTAGCCATTCTAACAGGTGTAAGATGGAATTTTAGAGTCATTTTGACTTGCATTTCTCTGATGGTTAAGAATCATAAATAAATGGAGTACTACTCAGCTATTAAAAACAATAAATATATGAAATTCCTAGGCAAATGGATGGATCTGGAGGCCATCATCCTGAGTGAAGTAACCCATTCACAAAAGAACTCACATAACATGTACTCACTGATATGTGGATATTAACCCAGAAACCTAGACTACCCAAGATACAATTTACTAAACACATGATACTCAAGNACCCTATAGGTGGAAGAATAACCATGAACTAACTAGTACCCCCTGGGCTCGTGTCTCTAGCTGCATATATAGAAGAGGATGGCCTAGTTGGCCATCAGTGGGAAGAGAGGCCCCTTGGTTATGCAGACTTTATATGCCCCAATACAGGGGAACGCCGGGGCCAAGGGGTGGGAGCGGGTGGGTAGGGGAGCAGGGCCAGAAGGGGGGAGGATATAGGGAACTTTCTGGATAACACTTGAAATGTAAATGAAGAAAATATCTAATAAAAGTTGAAAAAAAAAAAGAATCATAAATATTTCTTTAGGTCCTTTTCAGCAATTAAGATTTCTTCTGATGAGAAATCTCTGTTTAAATCTGTACTCCATTTAAAAATTGATTTGTTAATATATAGTTCCTTGAGTTCTTTAGATATTTGGATATCAGCACTCTGTCTGATGTGGAGATGGCTCAGCCATTAAAAACTAGGCTCACAACCAAAAATATAAGAAATTACTATAAATTCTTTAGCATTACCTAAGAATGATTGAGAGTTCTAAGAATTTTTACTCTCTATTCTAAATAACTTGAAATTATAAAATTATTAAAGTAGTAATTTCTTCAGCAGAAAACTGCACATAAAAATATTATCTTCTTGAAATTTTTATATAAAATGTATTACTCCAATTGGTCCCTGCACCAAGTTAACTGAAGTGTCCGAATGTTTGAATTTTATTTTGTATGGGACATTTATTCTCGTTCTGAGTAACAAACTGTGGGTTAAATGGTGTCCCACATCCAGCCCATGGCTCAGGCCACCAAGCAAGGTGGGAAGCAGGAAGTCTTGACTATGTGTACCCCACACCATCACCCACCAAGTGTCAAGCTGTGAGAAGCCAAAAGACCCTGCTCAGCGGTAGGGTTGGGGTGGGGAAGTGCAGTCTGAAGTTGCTGGGGAACTGCCAGTGTTGGTTCACAGATCCTTGGGTTGCATGAAGACCAGGGATGGCAGGTTCTAGCTCTTAGGCACTGCAGATGCTGCTGGACACTGTGGAAGAGCTGGGAATAGAATGTTAGGCCATGGGTGAGCTCTAGCCCATATCTGAAGGGAAAAGAGGGGGAGGAGAGAGCTCCAGCTGCTTCCCACAGGATCCTTGGCTTGTTCCATGGGTGGCTTGGTTTGGTGGAAACCTTTGCTGGAAGCAATGAGAAGCCTTCGGCAGGAGATTAGACACAACTCTTTAGGGAAAGACCTGCTCCATTGTTCCCCACAGCAGGTCCAAAAGAGGCAGTCTATGGTTTTAAAACATTTATTGTCATGGCAGAGAGTTATGATGAATGAAACCATATCCCACTTTCTAAGGGCAGGCCTGAGGTTAAATACCTTTTGTAGGGAGGAGTGTCTGGGAAGGAGATTTTATTGACTAAGCCCATTAAGGCTTTAGGTATTGCATTAAAATGGAGATTTGTCCTGAGGCTATGTGATCTGTTGCTATGTCCTCTACCTTTGGAGGGTCTTGAGGTGTTGCTCTACATGACTGATGGCCACGGAATTATGGAGAGCTGAGGCCTTGTGTCAGGATCCTGGTGTCTAAGAGCATGGCAAATGCCTTCCTTGCCTTGCAGAGTTATCTACTTGGTCCCCAGGGTTTAAACATAGCTCAATCACACAACAAACAAATGAAATCATTTTTCTGGCCTGTCTTCTGAGAGGCCACTTCATGTTCTCATGACAACAAAGAAACAAGAGGAAGGTACACAGGCCAGTTAAATTTATATAATGTCTAATGTCTCAATGTATACACATTTTACCCAGAGTTCTTTGTGTGTGTTTTGTGTATCTCTATAAAAATGAACAAATATATGTTTGGTTAAGAATTATTTTATTTCACTTTAATTATTAAATCACACAATTCAATCAAGTCAATTTTGTGACTAGTGTAATATAATGTAGTTAGAATTTCAATCCTTCTTAAAGGGGGTAACAAAATAGTCATGGGAGCAAATATGGAGACAAAATTCAGAGAGTGAAGGAAAAGCCATCCAGAGACTGACCCACCTGGGGATCTATCCCATGTACAGTCACTGAATGCATTCACCATTGTGGATGCCAGGAAGTGTATCCTGACAGGAGTCTGGAATAGTTGTCTCCTGAGAGCCTCCGCCAGAGCTTGACATATACAGAGGCAGATGCTCACAGACAACTATTGAATTGTTCATGGGGTCCCCGTTGGAGGAGTTAGAGAGGGGTCTGAAAGAGCTGAAGAGGTTTGCAAGCCCATATGAAGAACAACAATATCCACCAACCAGAGCTCCCAGGGTCTAAATCACCAACCAAGTGGTACACATGGAGGGGGCCACAGCTCCAGATGTATATGTAGCAGAGGATGGACTTGTCAATGGGAGAAGAGGCCCTTGGTCCCATGAAGGCTCAATACCCCAGTGTAGAGGAATGCCATGGCAGAGAGGCAGAAGTGGATGGTAGGTAGGGGCACACCCTCATAGAAGCAGGGTAGGGAGATTCGATAGAGGATTTCTGGGAGGGCATGGATAAAGGAGATAACATTTGAAATGTAAATTATGAAAATGTCCAATAAAAAAAGAATTTCATAGAACATAAAGTATCTACAACTGCAAGGAAAAACTTACTTTTGAGTGATTATACCTGATGGATCCATAATATTATTAGCAGTTTCTAGAACTTTAGGTGTTTATAAAGGGTTAAACATAAATGCTCAATGATTAAAACTTAGTCAGAATTCTAATTCATAGGTTTAAAATGTCAAATTCTTTCTCTCTGAGGAGACACACAAAACAGACTTCATCTCCTTATTATCTACAATATACTACACTTCATCCATCATTTTATAATTACTAAGTATATGAAAACATGCAAATATTTAATAATGGAATACTTGTTATGTTGATCAAATTTTTAGGGGAACATCACCAAAGTTCTGGATTCTTGTCACTCTCTTGAACACTTAAATTTTCATCTTTGACATTTCATCAGATCTTATCTCGTGTTTCCTTTTACCCCAGAGCCATGGACCTTGACTGAGGGATTCAAAAGGACTGATTCAGACCTGTACTGTTATTTGCCAAATCACTAAAACTGTGTCAATAAATAGATACTATGACTTGAGGTCATAGATCTGAGAATGGAGCCTAATGTCAGATACTTTCAAACCATTATATTTTTTCTAACTTCACTCTAAATGCTTATGGCTTATCCTTGTTCTGTTCCTCCCAGATAAAGCAAAGTGAAAACCCATCAAAGTAGGTACACTGAGTTATTTATGCAGTATAATGAGACAGTTAATGGAAGCCACAGCCCTAATTGATAACCTTTGAAATACAACTTTCATACCTAAAGCCCAGGTAACATCAGGGGAGAGGGGTAGAATGATTATAAGAGCCAGAGGACAAAGATGTGTGCTGCAATATTATGACTCATCTATAAGCAGAGAAGCTATAACCATTATACTCAACAATAAGGCTGATTATACAAGACAAGTTCTATAATAGATGTGCTAACATGGAGGGGAGATCTTGGTTCTCATCCTAGACAAGGAACTGTGAGTAACTAAGGTATGCGGATAATGAGAGAAATGGCTTCACTGGGAGGAGAAGAGGCCTCTAAATTACTATCTAATACTAAATGGTTAGTCCTAGAAAAATAGAAGTAGGCATCTTGAACAGATTTAGGAAATTGTATTTATATATTTATTCATTCGTGTGTTAGTTCAGGTTTCTATTGCTGCAACAAAACACCATAATAAAGAGCAAATTGAGAAGGAATGAGTCTACATTTCCACTTCATGGTTATCATTGGAAGAAGTCAGGACTGCAGCTGAAGCAAGGCAGACACCTGGAGGAATGAGTTGATGCAGAGGCCATAAAAGGATGATGTTTACTGCCTTCTTTCTCATAGCTTGCATGTAGAAGAGTATGTGGACAACTATACCACCATTTACAATGGAGTGGGCCCTCCTCAATCAATCACCAATTAAGAAAATGCACTATACTAGGATCTTTTGAAGGTATTTTATCAATTGAGGTCCCCTCCTTTCAGATGACTCTAGCTGTGTCAAGTTGACATAAAAATGTCCAAGAAAATGCATGTATAATGTAAAAATGTACAAAAATGAGCTAAAAGAAGAAAAGACCCATAAATTTGAGGAAGAGTCAATGGATACATACAAAGTGTAGTAAGACAGAAATGAAAGAAAACTATGTATTTATATCTTAATTGAATACAGAAACATAAGCCAAAAATACATGTTTTTATTAGTACAATAATGAAAATTCGGTCTACTCAATAATATTTCATCATTTTCCACATAGCGTGTTTATTGGGTTGTTTAATATCTTATAGGCATGCTCTTTATTTTTTCTGAAATCTGTGCTTGCTGTTCTTAAGAATCTTCAAATAAGTAATTCTTATTTAAAGTTTAAGAACAGATACTCTGTACAATGCTTAATTAGGCTTCCAGTAGAATCTTTAATGCTTTGTTCATAATGGTATTGTAAGCATTATACAATTTTTATGTCACAATCATTCATTAATTATGAGCTATTCATTTTTCTTGGAGGTGCAATCATCTTGCTCTTTAAGAGAGTATGCATTTTATGGCAGGTAAGAAGATTATACATGCTATAATTATATGTATTTCATGAATATTTTATAGATTATCTATGGTTTAAGACTTATTTTTAATTATTTCAGTTCCAATTTTATTGAAGTTTTTTCAGTTTTTATAAAAAGGCTGAAGAGGGGGTTTTAATATATAAATATAACATAATTGCTAAGGTCATTAAATTGTACATGAGGTTTTGTTATCATGACAAAGGACCTAACAAGAGTTGACACAGGTCACATTTTATTCTTTGCCCATTGCTGGAGAAGTTGATTTGTGATAAAGGTAGTTAATTACTTTGAACAATGAGGACCATTAATATAGTCAGTTGATTAAGCAACAAGCGTAATAAACAGGTTCTTAGATAAGATTGGGATCACTACAAAAATAGATTACTTGGTCTGGTCCATGTTTTAATCAAAGTGCCATGTCCTTGAATAGATAACACATTTGTCACACATGGAAAAGTTAATTTTGGTAACTTTATTCTTTTAAATAATTATCATTATACCTTTGTCATGTTCTGGTTGAGTGTGAACATTTGTAATAAATTGTGATGAATCACTCAGTGAAAACATGAGTTACTATGATAAATTATTCAGTAGCTAGAACCTAAATGGATAGAACTTAAAACGAATGTTATAGCTACTCACACACCCTTCTCATAAACAAACGGTAATAAAAATACTTTATCTGGTTAATTATCTATACAAATATCTCTTTATGTATGCATATATAGGAAGAAAAACATAGTTAATAACATTTAGCACTCTTACCTAAAATTATTCATTCCTCTTATATGTAAAACAAAGTATAAAAATACATTTTTCCAATATCTAAAGTTACCTTGTTCAATATAAAGCAATAAAATATTTGTAGTTCCTTAAAAATCAAAACAACTAAATTATTTCATTTTATACAAGTAAAGTCAGGGCTTGCAAGGTAGTTCAGTGGGTAAATTATTTGTTACAAAGACGGATGAGCTCAGTTCAATTCAATGGACCAACTTAGTGGAAAGACATAATTGACTTACAGAAGGTGTTTTTCTAGCTTTTACTTATATTCTGTGGAACACACACACACACACACACACACACACACACACACACTGAGGGGGAGGGGATGCATTTTTAAAAAGTAAACTCAGATGAACATGTTAGTAATTAGAAACAATTAGTGAATTAATACCGAGGATTAGGAGGATAATTGGGAGAAGAATGTTAGCAAAGTGAGACAATAGAGGAGACAATTCAGACTATATAAGAGAAATAAGTGCAGAAGAGAAAAGACATGGACAAGAATGTGACTAAGTGGAGTTGGTTTTTTGTTGTTGAAAGTTGCATTTAATTTTTATGACATCTCTAGGTGTTAGATGCTGTAATTAATTTATTCATGGATAAATGCGAGCTTATGTAATTTTTCATTTGCCCTTCACAGCAACTGTATAGCAGGAACAGAGACTTCTGTGTTTATTTGAAGAAGAGAGACCCTTTGTCCTGGGAAGGCTCGATGCCCCCAAAGTAGGGAAATGTCAGGACAAGGAAGCAGGAGTATGTGGGTTGGTGAGCACAGGGAGGGAGGATTATGGGATAGGTGGTTTTCGGAGGGGAAATCAGGAAAGGGGATAACATTTGAAATGTAAATAAAGAAAATATCTAATAGAAAGAAAGAAAGAAAGAAAGAAAGAAAGAAAGAAAGAAAGAAAGAAAGAAAGAAAGAAAGAGAGAAAGAGAGAGAGAGAGAGGGAGGGAGGGAGGGAGGGAGGAAGGAAGGAGGGAGGGAGGGAGGGAGGGAAGGAAGGAAGGAAGGAAGGAAGGAAGGAAGGAAGGAAGGAAGGAAGGAAGGAAGGAAGGAAGGAGCCAGGAAATGCTATTATCGTTCATACATGGAGTAAGTTTTTCTGCTCTATGTATTGGAGATAGCCAATTCAAACACCCAGAATAGTGATTATGTGAGAGATACATTTAGTAATCATCTCAAAAGACTTTGCCCTTATCCTCCATCTTTAATTGACCATCAGACATTATTGATTTTATCTTTTAAACTATTTTGTAATTCACCCACTTCTCTGTAGCTCCCCTATGATATAGTTCTCAGTGTTTTGTGCCTTGATGTTCTGGTGCCCTCCTGAGTACTGTCCCACAGCAGAGACTTTTCCCTTCTCACTTGTTCTCATACTATAGCCTGGATGATATCTTCATGACTCTTCAGAAGAGAACATAAAACAGAATCTTACCATTCTGTGTGTCTTGATCAACACACCATCATTTATTTACATAGAAGAGCTGTGCCTGCGGCAGCTATGCCACTTCTCCTGGTATGTCTCACACTGGCTTCAGTTCTAGCACTGGAACATGATGGAACTTTTTTCAGTCTATTATTTTCCTTAAACATCCTCTAGTCCTACCTGGAATACCACCCTTTTCTTGCTTAATATCTACTTTATGTCCCTGAGACTTCAGGTTAATAGTAATCATCTCTGAATTCTGTCTTCATCTCCAGAACAAAAGCATCATTTTCAAAGGCTATTAGCATGCTTTTTGTTATTCTGCAGTGCCTGTTTAGCATCTGGCCCTCATGAGATCATCATGAGAATGAATAGTGTTTTCATTGTTCACACCATGAAGCTGTATCTACCAGCATGCTCAGTGATTATTTATTCAATGAGCCACACATGATTGGAAAATTCTGGGTACATTTTTCATCTTGCTCCTCATTCCATTGTATCCCCAAAAATGCTTTGACAAGGTTATAATGCATAAGTTAATTGACAAGATCCAATTTATAAATATGATAATTTTTTGGGAGGGGTGGTTCGAGACAGGGTTTCTCTGTATAGCCCTGGCTGTCCTGGAACTCACTTTGTAGACCAGGCTGGCCTTGAACTCAGAAATCCGCCTGCCTCTGCCTCCCAAGTGCTGGGATTAAAGGTGTGTGCCACCATGCCTGGCAAATATGATAATTATTAAATAGATACCTTTAAATAGATAAACACTGCACACTGGTTCTTCAGAGTCAAATTCTAGTTTGGGAGAGGTTTAGAGTGATCAGTCAACATGGAATTGTCAATGGAGCTCTGCAATATTAAGTGATCATTTTAGTGTGCTAAAGCTTATTGCTGTCAGACAAAAGACAAGTATGACAATCGTTCAAATGAACCACGCTTGAAGAGGCTATACCTACAATACAGACCTGCTAACACAACACATGTCATTCCTGTTGTTTTTCTATCTTTGGCATATATGTTCTCACAAAATATGCCATACTGTATTCTTTTCTATTATTAAGAAGTTACACTATCTGTATGCAGGGTTTCCTTCCAGTCTTACAGTCTGTGATTTTACACCAGATCTATCTATCTAAGCAGATATTTTAACAAAATTTTCATAAAAGACATATAATTAGAAAACTGACACAGCATAATGAGGAAAGAATGCTAAACTAAGACATAGATATTGAGGATATGAGAAACTGATAGCATAGCATTAGTAAGAAAAATAAATTGGATATTTTCAGTATCAAATGAGCTAAAAATTGAATTAGTGATAGCATGATTTCTTTTTTTTTTTTTTTTTAAATTTTATTTATTATATGTAAGTACACTGTAGCTGTCTTCAGATGCTCCAGAAGAGGGAGCCAGATCTTGTTACGGATGGTTGTGAGCCACCATGTGGTTGCTGGGATTTGAACTTATCACCTTCGGAAGAGCAGTCGGGTGCTCTTACCCACTGAGCCATCTCACCAGCCCTGATAGCATGATTTCTAATTGATGTAATAGTGATAGTAATAGAGTTTAGTAGGTAGGAGGAAGTCTACAAACATTCTCAGGGCTGTGAACTGAATGCATGACAGACATTAGTGTCATTAGCCAGGAAGCACTTGGACTACCACCATTGATCAATTTGGGGCATGCTTTTCTGATACATAAGATGTCAATACCAGATGCACTATGTCTCCACAGGAGATTAACAAAAACATTGAAGCGTTATAAAAAAGACTGAGTGCATTCCACATACTAAGTTTGTTTTTGAAAATACATGCAATATTTTTGAGGACACTATTGTTAAAAAGTCTTTTGGTGTTTGTAAAAATTGTGTAAAAATGTATATGATTTATGCACAGGATCTGTACAATAATCCTTTTGTTATATGTTTAGATCAGTACAGGGGCAGGCAGATTTATCTCTGCTTGCACTGGAATATCATCCATTGTTAATTCTATTCTCTATTCCTGCTGTCCCTATCACCCCTTAATCTAAAATTTTTAACAAACCAATTTACTAAATGGACTAGTTTTTCATAGAGGGAAAAATATCATTATTCATTAAAACAATATAATATAGGCTAAGACCAAGACTTCATTTATCATTTCTTTATTATCTTTCTCCTAAGTTAATTTTATTACTTTGATGATTTTTTTTACTTGATTCTTATGTATGTCTGCATAATCTTTTAGTTACTGTCTTTTGTTTTTCTTCTTCTTGTTGTTATTTCTTAGAGATATAAAAATACCCTGTTTTATGCATCAGGGCCATTATGATATTGAACATGAAACAGTTTGTAAAGCTTGCCTTTTGCTGAGAAGGCAGAAGAATATGACCTCCAAGAATGGTTTGAACACAATATGACAAAGGACAGTCAAAAGTCCTGATTTCATAGATGTGTAAAGCTTTCAAAAAATAAATATAAGATATCATTTTAAAAGTCCTGATTAATTATAGGACCATTTACAAAGAAGTATTTATCAACAACAAAATACCAGTATTTGAAGATGTTTGCTCATATCCAATGAGTTGGCTGTTAAGATTTTTAATTTTCTTTTGTCTACAGGGTATTGTCAAATTGTAGGAATTTGTTTTTCCATCCAGGAAACTATGATGAGAGAAGTTGTCAAGCTGAGAATTCCATGTTTGTTTATTTTACTCAAAGACATTAGAATAAATTTATGATGTGTTTTTCAAATATATATTATTTTACAGTGGCTATAACTTACAATTGTTTATACTATCATATAACAGGAATTGTTATTAACAATTACATAAAAATATCAGACCACAATTCCAGTATTATAAATAATCACACTACATGTAATATGATGAAACTGAGGCCTTAAATCACTCATGAAATATGTCCATGTTGATAATAATTCAGGATGCAGTCTCATCCCCATGATATCCAACTTCCCACTATGCAAGCTTATCAGCACTTTAACACGAAAGAGCTGCAGAGTGTTACATAAAATGACATTCTGTACTTTGTTTTTAATTTTTTATTAAACATTTTCTTAATATACATTTCAAATGCTATCCTGAAAGTTCCCTATTCCTCCTCTGCCCTGTTCCCTTACCCACCCACTCCCACTTCTTGGCCCTGGTATCCCCTTGTACTGGGGCATATAAAATTTGCAACACCAAGGGGCCTCTCTTCCCAGTGATGGCCTACTAGGTCATCTTCTACTATATATGCAGCTAGAGACACAACCTCTGGAGGAACTGGTTAGTTCATATTGTTGTTCCTCTTATAGGGTTGCAGACCCCTTCAGCTCCTTGGGTAATTTCTCTAGCTCCTCCATTGGGGGCCCTGTGTTCTATCCTATAGATGACTATTAGCATCTCCTTCTGTATTTGCCAGGCACTGGCATAGCCTCACTTGAGATAGTTATATCAAGGTCCTTTCAGCAGAATCTTGCTGGCATTTGCAATACTGTCTGGGTTTGGTGGCTGATTATGGGATGGATCCCCAGGTGGGGTAGTCTCTGAATGGTCCATCCTTTCATCTTAGCTTCAATCTTTGTCTCTGTAACTCCTTTCATGAGTGTTTTGTTCTCTTTTCTAAGAAGGAATGAAGTATCCAAACTTTGGTCTTAGTTCTTCTCGATTTTCTTTTGTTTTGCAAATTATATCTTGAGTATTCTAAGTTTCTGGGCTAATATCCATTCATCAGTGAGTGCATATCAAGAGACTTCTTTTGTGATTGGGTTACCTCACTAAGGATGATATCCTCCAGATCAATTTGCCCAAGAATTTCATAAATTCATTGTTTTTAATAGCTGAGTTGTACTCCATTGTGTAAACGTACCACATTTTCTGTATCTGTTCCTCTTTTGAGGGACATCTGGGTTCCTTCCAGCTTCTGGCTATTATAAATAAGGCTGCTATGAACATAGTGGAGCATGTGTTCTTATTACCAATTGGAAAATCTTCTGGGTATATGCCCAGTAGAGGTATTGCTAGATCTTCCGGTAGTACTATGTCCAATTTTCTGAGGAACCTCCAAACTAATTTCCAGAGTGGTTGTACCAGTTTGCAATCCCACCAGCAATGGAGGAGTGTTCCTCCTTCTCCACATCCTCTCCAGCATCTGCTGTCATCTGAGTTTTTGATCTTACCCATTCTAACTGGAGTGAGGTAGAATCTGAAAGTTGTTTTGATTTGCATTTCCCTGATGATTAAGGATGTTGAACATTTTTTCAGGTACTTCACTGCCATTCAGTATTCCTCACTTGAGAACTCTTTGTTTAGCTCTGTACCCCATTTTTAATGGGGTTATTTGAATTTCTAGAGTCCAGCTTCTTGAGCTCTTTGTATATATTGTATATTAGTCCCCTATCAGATTTAGGATTGGTAAAAATCCTTTCCCAATCTGTTGGTGGCTTTTTTTTTGTCTTAGTGAAAGTGTCTTTTGTCTTACAGAAGCTTTGCAATTTTTATAAGGTCCCATTTGTCAATTCTTGATCTTACAGCACAAGCCATTGCTCTTCTGTTTAGGAATTTATCTAAGTGAGGCTTTTCCCCACTTTTTCCTCTATAAATTTCAGTGTCTCTGGTTTTATGTGGAGGTCTTTGATCCATTTTGACTTGAGCTTTGTACAAGGAGATGAGAATGGATCAATTCGCATTCTTCTGCATGATAATTCCCAGTTGTGCTAGCATCATTTGTGGAAAATGCTGTCTTTTTTCCACTGGATAGTTTTAGCTCCCTTGTCAAAGATCAAGTGACCATAGGTGTGTGGATTCATTTCTGGGTCTTCAATTCTATTTCATTGATCTACATGTCTGTCTCTGTACCAGTACCATGCAGTTGTTTTTTTTTTTTTTAATCATAATAGCAGTGTAGTACAGCTTAATATCTGGCATGGTGATTCTACAAGAGGTTCTTTTATTAATGAGAATAGGTTTTGCTATCCTAGGTTTTTTTATTATTTCAGATGAACTTGAAAATTGCCCTTTCTAGCTCTGTGAAGAATTGAGTTGGAATTTTCATGGGGACTGCATTGAATCTGTTGATTGCTTTCGTCAGTATAGCCATCTTGACTATACTTATCCTGCCAATCCAAGAGCATGGGAGATCTTTCCATCTTCTGAGATCTTCTTCAATTTCTTTCTTCAGAGACTTGAAGTTCTTATCATACAGATTTTTCACTTCCTTAGTTAGAGTCACATCAAAATATTTTATATTATTAGTGACTATTGTGAAGGAAGTTGGTTCCCTAATTTCTTTCTCAGTCCGTTTATCATTTGTGTAGAGAAAGGCCATTGATTTATTTGAATTAATTTTATATCCAGCTATTGCACTGAAGCTATTTATCAAGATTAGGAGTTCTCTGGTGGAATTTTTGGGGTCACTTATATATACTATCATATCATCTGCAAATGGTGATAATTTTAATTCTTCCTTTCCAATTTGTATCCCCTTGATCTCTTTATTGTTGAATTGCTCTGGCTAGGACTTCAAGTACTATATTTTATAGGTAGAAAGAAAGTGGGCAGCCTTGTATAGTTCCGGATTTTAGTGGGATTGCTTTGAGTTTCTCTCCATTTAGTTTGATGTTGGCTACTGGTTTGTTGTATATAGCTTTTATTATGTTTAGGTATGGGCCTTGAATTCCTGATCTTTCCAAGACTTTTATCATTAAGGGGTGTTGGATTTTGTCAAATGCTTTCTTAGCATCTAATGAGATGATCCTGTGGGTTTTGTCTTTGAGTTTGTTTATATAGTGTATTACATTGATGGATTTCTGTATTTTTATACCATCCATGCATCCCTAGGAAGAAGCCTACTTCGTCATGATGGATGATCATTTTGATGTGTTCTTGGATTTGGTTTGCAAGGATTTTATTGAGTATTTTTGCATTGACATTCATGAGGGAAATTGGTCTGAAGTTCTCTTTCTTTGTTGGGTCTTTGTGTGGTTTAGGTATCAGGGTAACTGTAGCTTCATAGAATGAATTGCGTAGAGTACCTTTTGTTTCTATTTTGTGGAAGAGTTTGAGAACAGTTGAAATTAGTTCTTCTTTGATGGTCTGATATAACTCTGTAATAAACCTATCTGGTTTTTTTTGGTTTGGATACTATTGATGACTGCTTCTATTTCTTTAGAAGAAATGGGACTGTTTAGATTGTTAATCTGATCCTGGTTTAACTTTGGTACCTGTTATCTGTCTAGGAAGTTGTCCATTTCATCCAGGTTTTCTAGCTTTGATGAGTATAGCCTTTTGTAGTAGGCTATGATGATGTTTTGGATTTCCTCAGGTTCTGTTTTTATGTTTCTGTTTTCATTTCTGATTTTGTTAATTAGGATACTGTCCCTGTGCCCTCTAGTTAGTCTGGCTAAGGGTTTATTTATCTTGTTGATTTTCTCAAAGAACCAGCTCCTGGTTTGGTTGATTACTCTTGGTTGATTTCAGCCCCGAGTTTCATTATTTCCTGCCATCTACTCTTCTTGGGGGAATTTGCTTCCTTTAGTTCTAGAGCTTCTCGGTGTGCTGCCAGGCTGCTAGTGTATGCTCTCTCTAGTTTCTTTTGGAGGCAATCAGGCCTATGAGTTTTTCTCTTAGGACTGCCTTTATTGTGTTGCATAACTTTGGATAAATTGTGGACTTATTTTCATTGCACTCTAAAAAAAAATCTTTAATTTCTTTCTTTATTTCATCCTTGACCAAGGACTCATTGAATAGAATGTTGTTAAATTTCCATGAGAATGTTGGCTTTCTATTATTTATGTTGTTATTGAAGATCAGCCTTAGTCCATGGTGGTCAGATAGGATACATGAGATAATTTCAACATTTTTCTATCTGTGGAGGCCTGTTTTGTGACCAATTATATGGTTAATTTTGGAGGAGGTACCATGTGGTGCTGAGAAGAAGGTATATCCTTTTGTTTTAGGATAAAATGTTCTATAAATATCTATTAAATCCATTTGTTTCATGACTTCTGTTAGTGTCCATGTGTCTCTGTTTAGTTTCTTTTTTCAGGATCTGTCCATTGGTGAGAGTATTGTATTGAAGTCTCCCAATATTATTGTGTGAGGTGCAATGTGTGATTTGAGCTTTACTAAAGTTTCTTTAATGAATGTGGAGCATAGATATTCAGAATTGATAGTTTATCTTGGTTGATTTTACCTTTGAGGAGTATGAAGTGCCCCTTCTTGTCTTTTTTGATAACTTTTTGGTGGAAGTCAATTTTATTTGATATTAGAATGGCTACTCCAGCTTGTTTCTTTGCACAATTGCTTGGAAAATTGTTTTCCAGCCTTTCACTCTGAGGTAGTGTGTTTTTTTTCATGATGTGGGTTTCTTGTAGGCAACAAAATATTGGGTCCTGTTTGTGTAGCCAGTCTATTAGTCTATGTCTTTTTATTGGTGAATTGAGTCCAGTGATGTTAAGAGAAATTAAAGAAAAGTAATTGTTGCTTCCTGTTATTTTTGTTGTTAAAGTTGGGATTCTGTTCTTGGGGCTCTCTTCTTTTAGGTTTGTTGAAGGATTAGTTTCTTGCTTTTTTTAGGGTGTAGTTACAATCCTTGTGTTGGTGTTTTCCCTTTATTATCCTTTGGAGGGCTGGATTCATGGAAAGATATTGTGTGAATTTGGTTTTATCATGGAATACTATGATTTCTCCATCTATGGTAATTGCAAGTTTTGCTGGGTATATTAGACTGCACTGGCATTTGTGTTCTCTTAGGTTCTGCATAACATCTGTCCAGGGTCTTCTGGCTTTCATAGTCTCTGGTGAGAAGTCTGGTGTAATTCTAATGGGCAAGCCTTTATATGTTACTTGACCTTTTTCCCTTACTACTTTTAATATTCTATCTTTATTTAGTGCATTTGTTGTTCTGATTATTATATATCAGGAGGAATTTCTTTTCTGGCCCAGTCTATTTGGAGTTCTGTAGGCTTCTTGTATGTTCATAGGCATCTCTTTCTTTAGGTTTGGGAAGTTTCTTCTATTATTTTCTTGAAGATATTTGCTGACACTTTAAGTTGAAAATCTTCATTCTCATCTATTCCTATTATGCATAGGTTTGCTCTTCTCATTGTGTCCTGGATTTCCTGGATGTTTTGAGTTAGGATCTCTTTGCATTTTGCATTTTCTTTGATTTTTTTTGCCCATGTTCTTTAAGGAATCTTCTGCACCTAAGATTCTTTCTTCCATCTCTTGTATTCTGTTGCTGATGCTCACATCTATGGTTCCTCATTTCTTTCCTAGGGTTTCTATGCCAAAGTTGTCTCACTTTGAGTTTTCTTTATTGTTTCTACTTCTCTTTTTAGGTCTTGGTTGGTTTTGTTCAATTCTATTGACTGTTTGGTTGTGTTTTTCCGTAGTTCTTTAAGAGATTTCTTGTGTTTCCTCTTTAAGGACTTTTACCTCTTTAGCAGTGTTCTCTGGTATTTCTTTAAGTGAGTTATTAATGTCCTACTTAATGTCCTCTACAAGCATCATGAGATATGATTTTAATTCCGAGTCTTGCTTTTCGGATATGTTGGGGTATCTAGGACTGGCTGAGGTGAGAGTCCTCGGTTCTGATGATGGTGAGTGGTCTTGATTTCTCTTATTAAGATTCTTATGTTTGCCTTTCGCCATCTGGTAATCTCTGGAGTTAGTTGTTATAGTTGTCTCTGGTTGGAGTTTCTTCCTCATGTGATTCTGTTAGCCTCTTTCAGCAGTCCTGAGAGTCCAGCTCTCTCATGAGTCTTAGTGGTCAGAGTAGTCTCTACAGGTAAGCTCTCCTCTTTTAGGGAAAGTGCAGAGAGGTCTGGTGTTCAGATCTTCCTCTTGGCTAAAGATGAAGGCCGGATACAGGGCCTGTCCCAGAAGATGTGCTGCCTCTGCAGCCTGAGTGCTCACCTGAACACACTGGTCTCTTAGGGACACAGGACCCAAGATGCCCCCCTCACCTGTTGCTGCAGGCCGAGCCCTCATGGGTAGACACCACTCCTCTGGCGGGGAAGGTGCCTGGATATCTGGAGCCTGAAACTGGGTCTGTTCCAGAAGGTCTGTTGCTTCTGCGTGTCCCAGAAGCTGTGTTGCTCCTGCAGTCCGCACCCTCACCTGCCTAGACTGGTTTCTGAGGGTCCCTCAAATTCTACATTTTCATGTGAAGGCTGCTAGTGGAATTCTCGGCATTCTGTACTCTTATACATTGTTCTTTTATGGAAGACTTTTCCAACAAAATAAAAATAAGTGTGTAAGAAGAAAAGAAAGAAAGAAGTATAATGAAGAAGATTATATACGACAACAATGGAAAACTCATAAGACACCTACCTGGGTAGACACAGACTACATGAAAACCTAGGGATTTCTGAAAGATAAAGAAAAAGGAGTGTACCTATGACATGGATAAAAAGATGGGTTTTCAAGATAATTAGGAACTTCTGAAATTATGTGCTGCATATTCCAGTGTCTGAAGAAACTTTGAGTTTCGTTAAGATTCTATGCCTTTGGACAAAAATGAGAATTATAAGGTTGTTTTCAGAGCAGTTTGAGTAATGCTGTGGAAGCTAGATGGGCAAAAGTGTCTTTGGAGAGTTGGTTGCTGCTTAACTTGGTTTGAGAGGAATAATCACAAATAATTAACAAGATTGCAAACATAAAAAGATCATCTAAATCTCTGGAAGAAAAGATTCATGGTAGGTAGAGAAAGATGACAATGCTTCGACTAGAAGACATGTTTCACATTTATAGAGTTGAAACTTCCTTCTTCAAACCTTATTATAAATAATCTTTTTTACAAAATTAAAATTATACTACAGGGATTAGGAGCTAGCTCCCCAGTAAAATGCTTGCTTTGCAGCCACAGGAATCTAAGTTTAATCCCTAGACCCCACATAGAAAAAACCTGGGGCTTATGGTATGCACCTGAAACTACAGAAGCAAAGGAAAGAAAGTTGCTTACCAACCCTATAGGCCAGGCAGTCTACTTTACTTAGCAAGATCCATGCAAGTGAAAGGTCTTTTCTCATAAAGAAGTCATATATGATGCCTGAAGACCAGACCACTCACCAGACTGATCACTTGTCCTCACATCAATGCACATACACAAATAGACAAGCACACATACACACACACACACACACACACACACACACACACACACACACACTTTGTAGTACTCAAGAATTACAGTTTTGGCTCTGTGAATAGAAATGTCAAACTATAGGAGCATCTAGGTCTAGTCATTAATGCTGTAAAAGCAGAATTCTGTAAAAAGCATTATGGGTGATATCCTGTTATGAACAGTAACTAAAGGTACGATGGTTACACTTACAAGAAAGTAATGGTCATGCTCTATATTTTGGCTGTTTAAACTGAATATAGCATCATCTATAAAATAAGAATAACAATGCATCAGGTTCTCATTAATGTGAGTGCTAAAGGTCTTGATAAATGTAAACACATTGTAGGAAGAGACACAGAAAAGTGACCACTCTATGGTGCATCAGAACACCCAATAATAATACAAAAAGGTGAACTATAAGCATTCCCTCAATGTTTCCAATGTATGCCTCAGTCTACCCATAACTAGACTACACATTTACTTCCTAATCTTTTTCTTTATAACCATCAAGTCCACTTTGTGCTACTAATATATTCCTGGATGTGTAGCCTTGCACTACAGCATGGTTACCTTTCTAAGGGGTCACACTATTAAAGAAAAATGACTCTCCCTCTCCAAACTGCTAATGATTTCCAAAAGTTCCCCAGCTAGGGGTGGGAATTAATGCCAATACCCCTTCTCAATGCTTGGATTTGTTCTGGGTCTAGCTTGCATAAATCCTGTGCATGCTGTTATAACCAGTGTCCCTTTTCTGCTGTATCTATAAAATAAATTTTGCTTGTAATCATTCACTACTTTAGGATCTTATAGTCAGTCTAATATAACAGCTATTCTATGCCTTTTGTAATGATCCTTGAAATTTGTGAGAATGAGAATGTTAAAGATGTCCCATTTAAGGGTGATGATTCCACAGTCTCTTATTCTCTGCCCTAGACTAGTGAATTTATACCAACTATTTAGTGTGGATAGAAATGTTTCTAATGAGGGTTGATAAATGCATTAATCTATGGAAGTAACACTAAATCATTAGGCGATGGTTTAGATCTGTGTTCACTTATCAGAATAAAAGTAGTAGTTTCTTCCTTAGGGTAGATAACCTGTTGAGCCACAGGTTCATTGTCCCTTTAGCAATTCTAAATCTGTGTTCTGTCTTATGGATTGGACCTTACAATCAGAACATGATTGTTTAAACTCATGTTATTCAGCTTACTATTGGACCAGTAGGCACGGCTTGCCAGACGTTAGTGCCACTCACTGGGTTCACAACTGGGTAAGAATGATGAGTGCTTTTCTTCTCCAGCACCCACTCAGCAAGCTATAGTTTCTAACAATGAACACTAACCTTAGGGATGAAGCTTCCAGGTCAGTACCAGTTACATCTGTCTGTGTTCTAAGACTTAAGTATGTGGTTATCTTTTGTAATAGGACCTTCAAGTTCTGGAAAGTATCTAATAGCATTGGCAAAAACTAGGAATGTTTGAGTGTCTATGGGCTCTCACTGTCAAACAACTCCAAAACAGATATCCCAACGCTGGTATTTGCTTTGTATTTGTTCGCTTATGTTGTCTGGTAGGGCCTGTTGAGTCATCCCTATAATATAACTCAATTTAAATGTTGTTTGTCTGTCTCTGTCTCTCTTTCTTTCTCCATATATGTATGTTCGTGTGTGTCTATGTATGCATGTGCTTAATCTTATTGTATTGATTGAGTTCTTCACAGCTTCTTGCAACATCTAACAAATAGCAGTAATTGGTATTCAGTTCATGACAGATATCTCTTTATTCTTTCTCTTGCCTATAGACTATAAACAACTTCATTTGCATTTTGCATTGTTTTTGTAAACTATAACCAACTCCTCTGTAGGATTTGTAAGACATCAAGATCATAAAGGTATTACTAAAATTGCAGTACATTTCTGTCATGCACATATGCCTAGCTCCATACTACAAGGTTCCTAGTTTCAGATAAGGACTTGTTCTTTCAGTTAAAAAAGCTTTCAGAGCTATTAGTGCTAGACAAGGCTCAGACTGTTTGACTGCTAATACCATTACACTCAGAAACAAAATTCTAAGAGATATAAGTTTTAAACTGTTGGGACATGAAGAAATTCTCAGTTTTAAATTTAGCACTTATATTTAACTTTTTATTTAAGTAATATAAAAATGTGCTTAGTTTAATTTTAACTTAAAAATTATATTGACAAATATAGATATTATGTTAACTTTTTAAGTAACAGTCTTACTTTATATATTATTAGGAGTCAAAACAAAAAGAGAAATATTAGATTGTTTTTTTAAAATCATGAGTATATTCAGTAAATTATATAAACATTTCTGTATTAAGAATAGAGTGCCATGGGAATGAATACTTGTCAATTGTGCATCATGCAAAATAATGGTCAGACATAGCTTGATAAAACCAACTACATATCTTCATTTATAAAATTATATGTTATGTGGATATTATAGACTGACTCATTGTATGTCTCCATCAAAAGCCCTATCCCCATTGTGGAAAGGTGGGATTGAGTCTTTAGGGAGTGATTAGCCTGGAGAATGGAATATGAGCTGAGACACTTAAAGAGGAGACCTCAGAAAGACTTTTTTTTAAATTAGATATTAAAAAAATTACATTTCAAATGTTGCGTCCCTTCCTGGTTTCCCCTCTGAAAATTCCCATCACCTCTTTTCTCCCTCCTCCCTCCTCTTTCCTCCCTCCTCCTTCCTCCCTCCTCCCTCTGCTCACCAACCCACCCACACCTATTTCCTGGCCCTGGCATTCCCCTACACTGGAGCATAGAGCCTTTACAGGACCAAGGGCCTCTCCTCCCATTGATGACCAAATAGGCCATACTCTGCTACATATCCAGCTAGAGCCATGAGTCCTACCATGTGTGTACTCTTTGGGATGCTAGGAAGTCTAAGACGAAGGAGAGAGCAGAATCAGGGTCTGATAAAAGTTTGATTCTTTTCCCCCTCTTGACCCTTCCCAATTTGAGGACAAGAAAAAAGTTGGCCACCTATTAACCAGCACTCAAATCTTTATCAGACCCTGAATCTGCTCTCTCCTTGGTCTTGGACTTCCTAGATATTGAGGAATGAATTTGCAATAATTACAAGGTCAAGACAACATCAGACATTGCACTGGGTACTGTCAAGCAGTCAACTAAAATAAAATATTTTCTCCGTAACTCCTTTCATGGGTATTTTGTTTCCTATTCAAAGGAGGAATGAAGTATCCACACGCTGATCTTCCTTCTTGATTTTCTTGTGTTTTGCAGATTGTATCTTGGGTATTCTAAGTTTCTGGGCTAATATCCATTTATCAGTGAGAGCATATCCAATGACTTCTTTTGTGATTGGGTTACCTCACTAAGAATTATGTCCTCCAGATTCATCCATTTGCCCAAGAATTTCATAAATTCATTTCTTTTAATAGCAGAATAGTATTGGGGCCAAGAAGTGGGAGTGGGTGGGCAGGAGAGCAGGGAGGGGGGAGGGGAGAGGGAACTTTTGGGATAGCAATAGAAATGTAAATTAAGAAAAGATCCAATAAAAAAATTTTTAAAAATCTTTTCTCCATCATCAACTTGTAGCTAATAAAAGATTTTGAAAAGGAAGACTTGTTTTAATCTTTTAATGGCCTGTGGAAGATGAGAGTGTGTTGTCCAAATTAGAACATGTCATCAGAGAGGGTAGAGAATCTCTGAATTAAAGTTTGAAGAGTAGAAATTAAGGGGAAATGGGGTTGGAAATAACTGAGTTACAGTTAAAGGATCTCCAGGAAAAAACACGGGATTCCTTTCAGAAACATGGCAATCAAAACTAGGTAGAGATAGGTTTTGACTCATTATTGTGCTGAAGTGAGGGTTTCCAATGCAGACTTGATACCCAAGTAGTCTATGTAGGACTGTCAGCAGGGGTAGAAACTGTTCTTACATTTCTCAGATCTAGACTTGTAGAATTACCAGCAATGCTTTCATGGTGGTTTTTATTATATTTTTATTTTTAATTTTATACTTCTTGCTAGATAGTATAAGGATTTGAGAACATACATTATACTGTCTGCTAATTATCTCTTGGTGAATACCTTCATATAGTGTTAGTGTTGTGAGTTTCATAGATACCAATAAACTATTACATTACAATAGTTGGTCATCCTTTAGGGTACTGTAAGTTGTAATTTAGAGTACCCTGACATTTATGTGATTATATTATCATAAATGTCCCAAATTCCACAAATCATAACCTAGTGTTCTAATTAACTGCATAAAATTGTCAATAAGTTAGTTAATAATTGTTTACAACTTTTAAAATGAATTTATTCTTAATTGATAAAATGCAATTTCAAAATTATGTTTCTTTAAAAATCAATCATTTCTTACAGTAGTAATTAAAATATTAATTACCCATGAAAGAAGAATTTAAAAATAAATATTTAAATTACAAAACTTAAAATAAAATAATGGAAGTTTAAAGCTAATAAATGTTTGAATAAACTATCTTCTAAATTTACATTTGTATGTTGCTAGCTCCTTATTTCCCATTGAAAATGATGCTCATTTCAATGATTATACTTGGAAGAAAATCTTCATGTTTGATAGTATTTTTGTAAGCTCATAGAGAATTATCAATTTCTTCTGTTTATTCAAAAATAATGAATATATTGGATAGTGTTTTATTTATGCGAAGAAAAAATTTTGTCCAAAGTTTGTTGTTGATAAGTAAAACAGCTTATAGCTCTGTATAAGAAAAATCAGAAAAGGCAAGATGTAATAGAAACAAACTTTATATAATAGTAAAAATAAATAAATTCCAAATGAAATACACAATTTTTGCAAGAAAGTATATGAAGTAGAGAGAATATTTTCAAGTAAATTTTGTACACATCGAGGGATCCACCTCAAGGGGAATTCCCAAGGCCTGACACTATTAATGAAAATATGGAGCGCTCACAAAACTGGACCTAGCATGACCACACTCTGGAAGACCCAACAAGCAGTTGAAAGAGTCAGATGCAGATATTTGCACACAACCAGTGGACAGAAACAGCTGACCCCTGTTGTTGAATTAGGGAAATACTGAAAGAAGCTGAGGAGGAGGGTGGCCTTGAAGGAGGACTGGGTCCTCAGTTACTCTGAACCCCAGAGATTTCTCAAACACTGAACCACCAACCAGGCAGCAGATACCAGTTTATATGAGGTCCCCAACACACTTACAGCAGAGGACTGCCGAGTCTGTGTTCATTCAGAGATGATGCACTTAACCCTCAAGAGATGACAGGCCCCAGGGAGTTTAGAGATCAAGTAGGGTGGGGGATGGGGATATCCACATGGAGACAGGAGGTTGGAAAGGAGGTATGGGATGTGGAGAAGTAAGAGTAAGAAGTAAGTAAGAAGTAAGATTGGGGAGGGGATAAAATATGGAGTGTAAAATAAATAAACAAATAAATTTAAAAATGTGAAAAATATTGAGTAGTGAATAATGAAATGTGTATTAGATTTAGAAATGTGAATAATTAAATATGGCCTCAACAATGCAGGATGACAGTATAGTTATACAATTAGAACATCACTTTAGCCACATTTCTTTAAAAGAAACAGTTCTAGTACTCAGATGAAATTCTCAAAAGTAGTAATATATTTTAAAAGGAGCAGCTGAATTATTTTTTATGATAACAAACTTGGTTTATGATTTACTAGAAATCTTTAAAAACCAATTTTAGAGCCCTGCACCATCTTGGGCACAAACTCAGCAGAGGGTCCCAAGGTCTCCAAAGGACTCTCCACACTGCAGGCACCCTAACACACCAAGGATCTTGAGATCACTGGTGAGTGGAACTCAACATCTGTTCAAAAAAAACCAAACAAACAAACAAACAAACAAACAAAAAAACCAGAGGGTCTTGTGCTAGCAGGAACAGGGACAAAGAAAACCTTCCCGACCAGTGGCTGAGGTTCTTCCCAGCCATCTTGGGCAGGAATTCTGCAGGCCGTAGCACACCCAGGATCTTGGGAATACTGAGACCAATCAACACATGAAAGCACATGGACAGCAGAAGCAATAGAACTTCTTGGTCAGGAGGCAGAGCTGAGACCCAGACCCCTGTACACCTTCCCTGCCAGAGGAGTCAGCCTCCAGGGAGGGCTCTGACCCGAGGACTCAGGAGGTAGATCTGAGCTCTACACTTCTGGGCACTTTCCCTGCAAGAGGAGAGCTTGCTGCAGAGAGTGCTCTGACCACTGGGACTCAGGAGAGAGTAAGACTCACAGGAGTGCTGACAAACACTAAAGAATCACAGGATGAAAAAGCTCCAGCCAGAGACAGCTAGAACATCTAACACCAGAGAATACCAGATGGCCAAAGGCAAACTTATGAATCTTAGTAACAGAAATCAAGACCACTGGGCAATATCAGAACCCAGCACCCCACCACAACAAGGCCTGGATACCCCAAAACACCTGAAAAGCAAGATTGGGAATCAAAATATATCTCATGATGCTGGTAGAGGACTAGAAAAAGGGAATTAATAACTCACTTAAAGAAATACAGGAGAACATTGATAAACAGGTAGAAGTTCTTAAAAAATTAGAGGAAAACACTGCTAAACAGGTAGAAGTCCTTAAAGAGGAAACACAAAAATGCCTTAACAAATTACAGGAAAGCACAACCAAACAGGTGATAGAATTGAACAAAACCATCCAAGATCTAACAATGGAAGTAGAAACAATGAAGAAAAACCAAAGGGAGATAACTCTGGAGATAGAAACACTAGGAAAGAAATCAGGAAACATAGATGCAAGCATCTGCAACAGAATACAAGAGATGGAAAAGAGAATCTAAGGTACAGAAGATTCCATAGAGAACATAGGCACAACAATCAAAGAAAATGCTAAATGCAAAAAAGATCCTAACTCAAAACATCCAGGAAATCCAGGACACAATGAGAAGACCAAATCTAAGAATAATAGGATTAGATTGAGAATGAAGATTTTCAACTTAAAGAGCCAGTAAATATCTTCAACAAAATTATAGAAGAAAACTTTCCTAACCTAAAGAATGAGTTGCCCATGAGCATACAAGAAGCCTACAGAACTCCAAATAGACTGGACCAGAAAAGAAATTCCTCCTGACACATAATAATCAGACAACAAATGAACTAAATAAAGATAGAATGTTAAAAGCAATAAGGGAAAAAGGTCAAGTAACATATAAAAGCAGACCTATTAGAATTACACCAGACTTCTCACCAGAGAGTATGAAAGACAGAAGATCCTAAACAGATGTTATACAGATCCTAAGAGATTACAAATTCAAGCCCAGGCAACTATACCTAGCAAAACTCTCAATTACCATAGATGGAGAAACCAAAGTATTCTATGACAAAACCAAATTCACACAATATCTTTCCACAAATCCAGCCCTTCAAAGGATAATAATGGGAAAACTCCAACACAAGGCCAGAAATTATGCCCTAGAAAAAGCAAGAAAGTAATCCTTCAACAAACCTAAAGAAGACAGCCACAAGAACAGAATCCCAACTCTAACAACAAAAATAACAGGAAGCACCAATTACTTTTCCTTAATATCTCCTAATATCAATGGAATCAATTCACAAATACAAAGACAGACTAACAGAGTGACTATGTAAACAGGACCCAACATATTGTTGCATACAGGAAATCCACCTCAGGAAAAAGACAGACACTTCTTCAGAGTAAAAGGCTGTAAGACTATTTTACAAGCAAATGGTTCGAAGAGACAAACTGAAGTAGCCATAATAATATCAAATAAAATAGACTTCCAACCCAAAGTTATCAAAAAAGACAAGTAGGGGCACCTCACACACATCAAAGGTAAAATCTTCCAAGATGAACTGTTAATTCTAAATATCTATGTTGCAAATGCAAAGGCATCCACACTCATTAAAGAAACTAGAGTAAAGCTCAAAGCACATATTGCACATCACACAATAATGGTGGGAGACTTCAACACAACACTCTCATCAATGGACAGATCCTGGAAACAGAAACTAAACAGAGACACATTGAAACTAACAGAAGTTATAAAACAAATGGATTTCCCAGATATCTACAGAACAACACCTCATGGTACCATCTCCAAAATTAACCATATAATTGATCACAAAACAGGCCTGACCAGATACAATAATATTGACAATGTCCCATGCATCCTGGAAGATCACCACAGACTAAGGATGATCTTTAATAACAACATAAATAATAGAAAGCCAACATTCACATTGAAGCTGAAAAACACTCTACTCAATGATACCTTGGTAAAGGAAGAAATAAAGAAATTAAAGACTTTTTAGAGTTTAATGAAAATGAAGCCAAAATATACCCAAACTTATGGGACACAATAAAAGCAGTCCTAAGAGGAAAACGCATAGCCCTGAGTGCCTCCAAAAAGAAACTAGAGAGAGCATGCATTAGCAGCCTGACAGCACACCTAGAAGCTCTAGAACTAAAGGAAGCAAATTCACCCAAGAGGAGTAGAGGGCAGGAAATAATCAAACTCAGGGCTGAAATCAACCAAGTGGAAACAAATAGAACTATTCAAAGAATCACCCAAACCAGGAGCTGGTTCTTTGAGAAAATCAACAAGATAGATAAACCCTTAGTCAGACTAACTAGAGAGCACAGGGACAGTATCCTAATAAACAAAATCAGAAATGAAAAGGGAGACATAACAACAGAATATGAGGAAATCCAAACAATCAACATATCCTACTACAAAAGGCTATACTCAACAAAACTGAAAAACCTGGATGAAATGCACAAATTTCTAGAGAGGTATCAGGTACCAAACTTAAATCAGGATCAGTTTAATGATGTAAACATTCCTATATCCCATAAAGAAATAGAAGCACTCATTAATAGTCTTCCAACCAAAAAAAAGCCCAGGACCAGATGGGTTTAGTGCAGGGTTCTATCACACCTTCAGAATTCTCCTAAAACAATTCCTCAAAATAGAAACAGAAGGCACTCAATCGAATTCATTATATGAAACCACAATTACCCTGATACCTAAACCACATAAAGACCCAACAAAGATAGAGAACTTCAAACCAATTTTCTTATGAATATCTATGTAAAGATATTCGATAAAATTCTCACTAATCCAAGAACATATTAAAACGATCATCCATCTTGATCGAGTAGGAATACTCCTAGGGATGCAGGCATGGTTTCATAAATAGAAATCCATCAATATAATCCACTATATAAACAAACTCAAAGACAAAAACCACATGATCATCTCATTAGATGCAAAGAAAGCATTTGACAAAATCCATCACCCATTCATGATAAAAATCTTCCAAAGATCAGAAATTCAAGGCCCATACCTAAATTTAATAAAAGCAATCTACAGTAAACCAGTAGCCACCATCAAACTAAATGGAAAGAAGTTGGAAGCAATTCCACTAAAATCAGGAACTAGACAAGGCTACCCCTTTCTCCCTACCTATTCAATTTATTACTCAAAGTCTTAGCTAGAGCCATTCATCAACAAAAGGAGGTCAAGGGGATACAAATTGGAAAGGAAGAAGTCAAAATATCACTCTTTGTAGATGATATGATAGTATATATAAGTGACCCTAAAAATCCCACCAGAGAACTCCTAAACCTGATAAACAACTTCATTGCAGTAGTTGGATATAAATTTAACTCAAACAAATCAGTTGCCTTTCTCTACACAAAGGATAAACAGGCTGAGAGAAAAATTAGGAAAACAACACCCTTCACAATAGTCACAAATAATATAAAATACCTTGGTGTGACTCTAAGTAAGTGAAAGATCTGTATGACAAGAACTTTAAGTCTCTGAAGAAATAAATTGAAGAAATTTTCAGAAGATGGAAATATCTCCCATTCTCATGGATTGGCAGGATCGATATAGTAAAAATGGCTATATTGACAATAGCAACCTACAAAATAAATGCAATCCCCATTAAAATTCAAACTCAGTCTTCACCTAGTTAAAAAAGGCAATTTTCATATTCAACTGGAATAACAAAAACCTAGGATAGCAAAAACTATTCTCAATGATAGAAGAACTTCTGGTAGAATCACCATGCCTGACCTCAAGCTGTACTGGTAAAGTGACAGACAGGTAGACCAATGGAATAGAATTGAACACCCAGAAATTAACCGAAACACCTATGGTCACTTGATTTTGACAAGGGAGCTAAAACCATCCAGTGGAAAAAAGACAGCATTTTCAACAAATGGTGCTGGCACAATTGGCGGTTATCATGTAGAAGAATGTGAATTGATCCATCCTTTTATTCTTGTACAAAGCTCACGTCTAAGTGGATCAAGGAACTCCACGTAAAACCAGACACTGAAACTTACAGAGGAGAAAGTGGGGAAAAGCCTCAAAGATATGTGCACAGGGGGAAAAATTCCTGAACAGAACTCCAATGGTTTGTGTTGTAAGATTGATAATGGACAAATGGGACCTCATAAAAATGCAAAGGTTCTGTAAGGCAAAAAGGCCAACAACAGATTGGGAAAGGATCTTTACCAGTCCTAAATCAGATATGGGACTAATATTATATATATATACACACATATATAGAGATAGAGATAGAGATAGAGATAGAGATAGAGATAGAGATAGAGATAGAGATAGAGATAGAGATAGAGATAGAGATAGAGATATAAAGAACTCAAGAAGCTGGACTCTAGAAAATCAAATAAACCCATTAAAAATGGGGTACAGAGCTAAACAAAGAATTCTCAACTGAGGAATACTGAATGGCTGAGAAGCTCCTGAAAAAATGTTCAACATCCTTAATCATCAGGGAAATGCAAATCAAAACAACCCTGAGTTTCCACCTCACACCAATCAGAATGGCTAAGATCAAAACTTCAGGTGACAGCAGATGCTGGTGAGGATGTGGAGAAAGAGGAACACTCCTCCATTGTTGGTGTGATTGCAAGCTGGTACAACCCCTGTGGAAATCACTTTGTCCGTTCCTCAGAAAATTGGACATAGTACTACTGGAAGATCCAGCAATACCTCTCCTGGGCATATACTCAGAAGATGTTCCAACTTATAATAAGGACACATGCTCCACTATGTTCATAGCAGCCTTATTTATAGTAGCCAGAAGCTGGATTGAGCCCAGATGTCCCTCAACAGAGGAATGGATACAGAAACTGTGGTACATTTAGACAATGGAGTACTACTCAGCAATTAAAACAATGAATTCATGTAATTCTCAGTCAAATGATGTATCTGGAAGATATCATCCTGAGTGTGGTAACTCAATCACAAAAGAAGACATATGATATGCACTCTCTGATAAGCAGATATTAGCTCAGAAACTTAGAATATCCAAGATACAATTTGTAGAACACAAGAAAATGAAGAAGAACGAAGACCAAAATGTGGATACTTTTCTCCTTCTTAGAATGGGGAACAAAATACCCATAGAAGGAGTTACAGAGACAAAGTTCAGAGCTGAGATAGAAGGAAAGACCAGCCCTGAACTGCCCCACCCTGAGATCCATCACATATACAACCACCAAACCCAGACACTATTGCATATGTCAGCAAGATTTTGCTGACAGGAGCCTGATATAGCTCTCTCTCTCTCTCTCTTTTGAGGCTATGCCAGTGCCTGGCAAATACAGAAGTGGATGCTCACAGTCATCTATTGGATGAAATTCCGGGCCCCTAATGAAGGAGCTAGACAAAGTACCCAAGTTGCTAAAGAGGTTTACAACCATATAGGAGGAACAACAATATGAACTAACCAGTACCACCCCCACCCCCCCAGAGCTATGTCTCTAGTTGCATATGTAGCAGAGGATGGCCTAGTCAGCTATCAATGGGAGGAGAGGCCCTTGGTCTTGCAAAACTTATATCCTCCAGTTCAGGGGAACACCAGGGCCAAGAAGTGGGAGTGAGTGGGTAGGGGAGGGTGGGGGAGGGTATAGGGGACTTTCAGAATAGCATTTGAAATGTAAATGAAGAATATACCTAATAAAATATTGGAAAAAGAAAAAAATGTTTAACTTTAATAAAAGAAACTAGTACTAAAAAAAATCAATTTTAAGGTAATTCAATAAACAAGTATATAATACAAGTAGTAATTTAATTGAACAAGCAACTCCAGTAGCATACTGTGTGTTTTAAATTTATTTGAAGTGGAGACTTGTGAAAATCGAAATAAAATCATGTCTGGAGCTTTAGTTCCAATCTGAAGAAGCTGATAAGTAGAAAAAAAAATGCCTTAGAGCCAAGCCTAGTTCTGTGCAGAGGAGCAAGATGCTGTGGACAGCACAGCAGTGGTGCTGATGCTGGATCAGCTGGGCAGAGTTGTCCAGGGAAGGGAGGACAGGCTCTGGTTCCTGTACTATACTCAGGTGGACATAATATCCCCCTGCAAAGAAAATATATCAAAAACTATTAAAGATGAATAACAAAAGTTGAGAAAGTACTGGATGTTATTGTACCCCCTAGAACTGTATCTCTTGTTGCATATGTAGCAGAGGATGGTCTGGTAGGCCATCAATGGGAAGAGATGCCCTTGGTCTTTGAAGGATTATATGCCTCTACTGGCTATTTTTGTGTCAACTTGACACAGACTGGAGTTATCACAGAGAAAGGAACTTCAGTTCAGGAAATGCCTCCATGAGATCCAGCTGCAAGGCATTTTCTCACTTAGTGGTCAAGGGGCGGTCCCCTTGTGGGTGGTGCCATCTCTGGGCTGGTAGTCTTGGTAGTCTATAAGAGAGCAGATTGAGCAAGAGAGGAGAGGCAAGCCAGAAAAAGAACATCCCACCATGGCCTCCATCAGCTCCTGCTTCATGCCCTGCTTGAGTTCCAGTCCTGACTTCTTTCAGTGATGAACAGCAATGTGGAAATGTAAACTGAATAAACTGAATAAACCTTTTCCTCCCCATCTTGCTTCCTGGTCATGATGTTTGTGCAGGAATAGAAACCCTAACTAAGACAATGCCTCTATACAGAGGAATGCCAGGGCCAGCAAGTGTGAGTGGGTGGGTTGGGGAGCAGGGTAGGGAGAGGGTATAGGGGATATCACTTGAAATGTAAATGAAGAAAATATCTAATTTAAAAAAAAGAAAATTAAAAAAAAAAAGAAGAAGAAAGAAAATTAGAAGGGCCATGTAGGTGTCAGAATAAGGACAGACCCGGAAGAGGATACTAAACCACCAAGTGCAACCTATTTTAAAGCCAAAGGCTGTAATATATAGAAAACTATTTTTTATTATTGTAATTGAGGTATGAGCCTGAAGATCACAGTTACTCTCTTACTTTTTTTCATGCACAATAAAGTAGTTTAAACTGAGCATAGAGATATAAAGTATGTTTCTAGACCTTAAGCTTTTTCCATTCTGAAGCTTTTCCCCATTGGTAGCACCATCAACATTCTTGCCATGCATTAGCATAACAACCCTAGGGGTTAAAAGGAGTCAAAGTCAATACATTGCATAGTGCCTTCACTGTAGGTGGTCACACTGCAGGTGCAGCCTTTGTGTTGCACCGGCCCAGGATTTTAGGAATGGAAAAGTATGTCTTCCCTAGGTGTTTTAGCACTGAAAGGTGTCTGAGAAAGCTCAGGTGACACAAGGGTTAAAATCCTACTGTGGAAGAAGTAGATGATTTACTTTATTATTCTAAATTATGTATTTTCACGTGTGGTGCATGGTGAAGTCTGTGGAACTTGAGAGACAAGAGGCAAAGGAGGAAGAAAAGGAATGTGGGAAGGAAGAAAAGTGATTTTTATTAGGGAGCAACTCATTCTCATCTCATTCTGCTCCAGCTACCAAAATGTACTTGTAACTGCTAGATAGGATCAGGTGCCCCCACTGAAAATAGCTTTACAATTGTTCTCTGCGAGTGACTCAGAACAGGCTTACAAAAGAAAAGATACTGTTTTTTTATCTAGGATGGGACAAGGAAGGTCAGGAGCATGCCATTCACCTTCTGGGCACTGCTGCTGGCTCCCAACTACTATCATAGGGATGTTACTGAACATATATAGTCATAATTAAACAGAGACACAAACTCACAGAAGCCCCTCTTTGCCATAGAAAGAAATTCTTTAACAAGACTTAATATGTATAGCATTTTGTACTGAATATGTATAGCATTTTGTACTTAATATGTATAGCATTTTGTTCAATAGTACCCTGGATTTGGAAATTAGACAAATCTATTATTGCAGGGTTCATATTTTGAGTTTTCCTTTTGGTTTAATCATCTCTTTTATCTTTGGACTGAGATGAGGACAAGCAGAGTATGAGGAAATGAGATAAGGATGAGGTAGAGTTCTACAAAAGATAGGCTAAGGGTCAAGTATAAAATAATTTCTTAGAGCACTTGAATGTCCTTGAAAAGCTTGCTTATTCTGTGTTTAAGTACAGCAGCCCAAAGCACAGTCTTATGCTACAGCGTCATCCCTTTGTCTGCATGACATCGAGTGCTCATGGTTTAACATTCTGTATAGTTGCTAAAATGTGTGAACCCTGAAGTCTCTAATCACTAAAATTAGCAATGAAAGGCCTCCCTGTTCAATCAAATAGTGTCTTTAAAAACATTTGAGACTATTTAAAATTTTTCTGAAAAAATACCCCTAGCAAAGAGTAAATAATTACAGATGTTCAGGAATGAGTAAGAAACAACTAAAATTATGATAGGTGTTACTAAAGTCAGGGAATGTCATACTTATTAAAATATTTATCAATACTAATCACCCAGTAACACTTAAAAGTACTTTTAGAAAGAAGTCAACAATATCTAGTGAAACAAAAGAGCAATCCATCCACAGAATACATGCCTCCTCTACGTTCTCTCTACTCTCTGCTTTCCTCACATGTGCCCTAACTCTCTCTGTCCCTAAGGAGTTGAAAAGAGCTAGGGAATATTGAGAGTAGAGCCCATTACTACAGGTCAATGATCTCAATATATCCCAAGAACTAAAAGTACAAAAATTGGAGTACAACAGAATACTCCCCAAGGGCAATTGGGTATTTCTGGGATCATGAATCACATGCTGGTCTAAGTATAGGGATACATAAAGATAGGCTGCCTTTCAGACCCATCAGCCTTTTGACAGGGAAAAAAAAATTTAATTCTGACAGACAGAGTTAAAATTAAGAATATGGACATAGCTAGGACACTGTGGGCCCCTGAAATGGATAGTCACAGGAATCATCCATTAGTCCGCCTCACTGTACAAGTGACATCACTAACATGAAGCATGGAATTAGTCAATCCCACCATTCTTTTTCTACTGCCTGATAGAGTCATTCCCTTGGCTATTTACTGGATATCTGAAGGGAATAAATTATTGTCATGGTATGTTTTAGTTTAAGAATGTATTTGATTATTTTCAAAGCACTTTTGATAGTTACTTTATGCACTAACTCAGACAAATAGGCTTCAGGATGAATATACTATTTCTTTAAAAAGTATTTTAAAGCCTTCAGTTGACAGAGTTCTGAAATAAGACAGTAATTGCCTGACAAGGCAATAGAGAAATAGAGAAGTGTTTTCACTCTATACTTTCTGCAGAATCAAAAGGTCATTTTGCTATTGAATTCTTCCACCTTCATTTCAAACAGTGTTTGACTCTAAGAACTCCACAACAAAATGAAAGACCCAGCTAATGACTAAAGGTCACTCACCATTCGGGCTGATTTTCTTCCTCTATCAAGCTGAAAGAGTCTCATATAAAGACACTGTCAGTTTGAGATCAATATTTGAAGATGTACTGGCCTATGGAAAGTTTCCTGACTATTTACTCTGCAATTTTATTCATAGCTAGGAAGTTTACAGAATAGGTCATGTTACTCTGAAGAAAAGCATGTGAAGTAGTCAGTATTTCATTTCTACTCTGGCATGTAAAGCAGTGAAGAGTATTTGCTCATATTTCATTTCACACCCTACACCACCACAAAGAACACGGAATCTAAGTGGGAGAGTCAATTTTGCCACAGTGACAAAGTAACTGAAAGAAGCAAGCTAAAAGGAAAACGTGTTTGATTTGTCTCATGCACTTAGGGATTTCAGCCCAAGATTACTTGTCTAGTCTTGGGTGCTCTGAGGCCTGTAGTTATTATTGAATCAGTATAAGCACATGATGGAGGAAATTGCCAATCTTGTAGCCTTCAGGAAGCAAACATTGTGTGTGTTTCTCAATATGGTCCTCTAGGGTACACCATAATGACATATCCTTCCAGTCTTCTCACTGCCTAAAGATTCTTTCATGTCCCATTTACAACATCAGTTGGCCACCAAGCTTTCAGTATGTGCCCTTTGACACACGTTTCTGACACATGTTTCTTTACTCTCAAGAAGTTTGCAGATTCTATTTTTCATTCAGCATTGAAAGGAAATCAGGCAGGAGAATATAAAGGTTTTTTGAATGGGGAATTTTGGGCACAGGCTAGTGACCGACGGATCTTAGAGACATTATCCTCTGTTCAGGAATGGACAAATATTTAATAAGTCCAATTATATTATATAACCTATGTAGGGTAGTAAAATCTTTAGACGGCGACTGCAAACACAGTTGGCAGGGCTAAGAGAGAAAATAAAAGTTTATTTCTTCATGGACCTGAATTTACATTTAGAAAGGTAGAACAGGTCTGAAGAGGAATGTTGGTGATGAATCCAGGATGACATGAGTGTAGTTTATTTCCTTTCAACCCTTCTCTTAAAGTGATTTCTAAAATTGTGAAGTTTATTTTTGCACATTTTACCACAATTTAAAACATTTTAGAAAGCAAATAGGAACAAGGATAGGTGTTAGAGATCTGTGAGAGGGATGCACATGGAGATAGAAAGTCTATTCACTCTTTAGCTAACACTGATCCTGTAACATCCCTGATCTGAGGTTAAAGTTCCCTGGCATCCCTTGGCTTACATGCTTAAACCCCTGTGTCTGAGATAGGTACATGGATCAAGTATGAGCCTACCACATAACTCCCAGACACTATTCACATGGTGTTTGTTTGAGGTAAAACTTTGGTAGATAAATCTGAAATCTGCTATCATGTCTTCTTTTTGGGTCTCACTCAAGGAGACCAAGAAGACATATTATAAAGATGTAAATATTTGAGCTTACTCCCTCATACATGGAGAGGTTGACTCTCATAAGAAAGAGAACAGTTTTCAAAATGTATGAAAGGGTTTCTGGATGTCGACTTCTACATGTATATCAGTCAGACACAGTTTTAGAAACTGCCAGTCTAACCACAGAAGACCACACCTCTAGCCCGGAAGAGTTTTTTTTATTTAAGAAAATGAATCATTCTTATGGGATCATAGACATTAATCATGGAGTCAGATGGCTCTCACTCAGAACATTTGTCCTCTCTAAAGATGAAACATAGAAGAGATGGTGTAAAAATCTTGAACAACATCAGTACAGCTAGAGTATTTTGTGTGACAGTGCCAATCAGTTTCTAAGCAATCAATATTCTACAGAACACTTTTAGCACATTATGAGTTTTTTGTTTCCTGACACAAAATTATTTCAGCAAAACTTTAGGCTAGCTACAAAAAACACTCCTATCCACATAAATTGTAACAACACACAGACATGTGCAAGCATGCAAACACCCACCTCCACACACACTAACATACCTCTTAAATCCTGGACAAAAATCATTAGTTACATGTTTGTGGTATTTCTACCTTCTAAACTAGTGGTTCTCAACTTTTTAATGCTGTATCCCTTTAATTCAATTCCTCCATTTGTAGTGACTCCAACCATAAAATTATTTCATTGCTCTTTCATAACTGTAAATCTGGAACTATTATGAGTCATAATGTAAATATATGATACAAAGAATATCTGATACGTAACCCTCAAAGGGATTGTAACCCACACATTGAGAATTGCTATTCTACAAGATCTCAGACAATCTTTTCTCTATATCTCTCATTAATTCACAAGCATAGTTATTCTTCTAAAACCCATTTCCTAAGGAAATGATGAATCCATTTTCAAAATAAACTGGGTTTTATTGTGCCATTTGTGGATTCAGTAATATTTTCACATATGTAAACCCGTGTGGCCATTTTAATTGGTTGTAATTTTTTGCATATTATTGCTGGAATTTCTGAGTGTTGTTTATCTGATTTATTTCCCATGAACCTGAACTATTAAAAGTACCAGGGCTGTTCTTACTAATGAGTACTAGCAAGGTGTCTGGATTAGGTAAGTTGTGGTCATATGTTCATGCTCTACTCATTACTCTACTAGTGTAAAGAAAGTGTATTTTTGTTTTTTGGCAACCACTTAGTGCTTTTATATGGGATCTCTATTCTGCAGATGCATCCACACAGAATTTTACTCTCCTGAGACATTTCTTGTCAAGCAAGGAAATATGCTATGACTTCTCCTCCCACATCCCAGATATGAAGTTCCTTCAATCTGTTTGTTGAACCGAAGTTGTTTGCCTCTTGCTGCTCATCCCCAACCTATATCCACTAACTCTTCCCACACACTTTAGAGAACAAAGCGCAAGATTTCCACTCCTGCATCTTTTTAGCTTGCACATTTATTGCATGTCCTTCCTTTTCCAGAGGCAAACAGCAGCAGTTCAGCCAGCTTAGTGGAGCCTTATCTGCTCAGGGATGCAGAAGCTCTGGAGACTGAGTTTGTGGGTTATCTCTTGACTTTCACCAGGGGTAATGGGATGGAGAAAATCTCCTTATCTCTTAAATGCCTGGATTTTGTGATTATTTTCTGCCTTCAGCTTCTAAAGTCCTACTCTGGATGTAAAATGTAAAACTTCCTTCATTTTTCTCCTTGCATCTTCGTGTAGTACATATAGAATACCCTCCAAAGCCTGTAGGTAACTTACTTAGGATGGTAAAATCACTAAAAATTAAATAGAAATAATAATTATGATAATGTGTTCAATAAATATTCATTTTATCACATACTCTTTAGGGAACAGTCTGTGTTCACAACAGAAATAAAAGCTGAATACTGAACAACATAAAAGAACCTAAACTTTTAGTGGTATATTTTGAGAAAGCTTTCTAAGAGTCTGAAATTTAGGTCCAACAGATTTGATACAGTAATTTACTTCCCTGGAAAGGGCACAATGTCTTCTCCATCAATTCAAGACTCAAGCACAGGATTTGATGAAGAGGAAACAAAGAATCAACCATAACCCAAAAGGCTCTTTCTATTTAACTTGTTGTCAGCTATTGGCTTGCTGTACACACCTTCATTATGTTGAGACATGTACATTATTCCCTAATAGTACTGTTGTTTTGAATTTTATAGAGTATTATTTCTTATCTCTTCTAATATGTTTGGTTTTAATTCTATAATATTAGCTATTAAAATGGCTATATCAGTTTGCTGCTTTGTTTTTGGTGCTGTCAGACCTTGATGTTGAGGTGTGTTTCTTGGATACCTCAGAGGGATGTATTCTGTTTTCAATTCTGTTCTACTAGTCTTTGTCTCCTTTTTGGGGAAATTGAGATGATTGATATTACGAGGTACTAATGAGAAATGTTTGTTGATTCTTATGATTTTATCATTGCAGTGTGTATGAGTATGCATGTTCACATGTCTGTGCCTGTGTGCATGTTCCTGTATGTGTGTGTGTGTGTGTGTGTGTGTGTGTGTGTGTGTGTGTGTGTGTGTGTTTGTACGTGTATGAGTGTGTGTGTTTCTTAATTTGTTTTGCTGGTCTATGGATTTTTGGGTGTGGTTAACCTAATTAGGTTGGAGTTTCCTTTTCAGTGCCTTCTATGAAGCTGAATTAGTAGATAGGTATTACATAAATTTGATTTTGTTATGGAATATCTTAGTTTCTCCATCTATTTTGATTTGAAAGTTTGCCAAGTACATTAGTTTGGGTTGTCATCTCTGGCTTCTTACAGTCCATGGAATCTTGCTTTTGGACTCTCCATTGAGAAGTTCTGCCTTTATATATTCATATATATATATATATATATATATATATATATATATATATATATATATATATATATATATATATATATATATATATATATATACATCTTTACTGTAAGTTTAGTGATTTGTTTATTATGTGCTGAAGGGACTTTCTTTTTTGATACACTATATTTGTTGTTCTATATGATTCTTGTACTTTGATCTGCATCTACTTCATTAGGTTAAGTAAAGTCTTTTTTCTGTGATTTTGTTTTTACCATGAGTTTTGTCCTTCTCACTCACCCATTGCTATTATTCTTAGATTCATTCTTTCATAGTTTCTCAGCTTTCCTACATTATTTTGTTTCAAGATTTTTTATTTTTGCATTTTAGCATTTTCTTTTATTTGGGTATCCATTTCTTTTATAATGTCTTCAATGCCTGAGTTTCTCTCTTCTATCTCTTCTATTCACTTGGTTTGAGTTTCCTTTATTGACTCTATATCTTTATTTATTTTCTTCCACTGTTTATGTTTTTATAGATTTATGGGTTAATTAAAAAGTCTTTTTGTTATCCTTTTGCTATGTAACATCACTCAAAGTTTGCTGTTGTAAGGTTACTGGGCTCTAGTGGAGACATGTTTTCCTGTTTGTTATTGTGTTTTTGCTCTGGCATTTAAGTGTGTGGGCATAGGAGTATTGTAATTCTAGGAGCTGGTATCTGATCTTGGTTTTTATTGTGTGGACATTTTGTTCCTTGGTTTCTCATTCTTATGAGAGAACTATGTCCATATTTTTGCCTGATAATAAAGTTTTGCAGGTCCTGCTGTTATGCCCAAGTTGCATGTACCCAAAGACCACCGAGGAGAAAATTCCAATATAAAACATATAAGGTTCTTTATTACTATCCTTAGAACAAGGTCTCTGTCCCCTGTCACAGCAGCTCAGAGTGAGATCCCTAAGTCTAGGGGATCAGTGTTTTTAATATGGTTACAGCAACCTTTGGGAAACTAGTTATCAAGTTAATATTTTTAAAACTGCATTTATAGCATAATCTGGGAAAACTGAATGGAGGGAAAAGGTGTAAGGGTAGAACCACCTGACAGACAGAATGGTCAGGTTGTCTATTCACTGTATGATGTCTCAGATTATCTCTGTGTGCCTTGGTCCTGCTATTGTCACTTGGCTGTTAGGGCGTAGGAGTTGTCATAGAATCTTTGCTCACATGTTCCACACCCCCCACCCTTGGAATTGGAGTTAGCTCCTGGTCTCACACAAAATGGGGTTTCTTCAAAAACAAACTTGGTTGGGCTTTACACTGCTATGTGTGGACACTGAAGATTTCCTGTAAAATGTGTTCCTAAGTATTAGGAACTGACAGTAAGGATAAGAATTAGCTGGGAATGGTGTATCTGAGGTAGTCCACAGGAAGGGGGAAATCTTGGAGTTCTGCTTAGTCTCCTGGATCTGGGGACAGAATGTAATGGGAAGGCATATCAGGTTGTCTGCTACAGAAATGGATATGAGACTGAGGGATCATTCATAGAAGAGAGAAAGGACATTGAAAATCTGAAATTTGCTACCTGCTTCACTGGCTTTGATTTCTTGGCCTACTGGATTCCCTGGCTGGAGTAGACTATGGAGTCTCTGGGAATAGTTGTTGTAGTTTGGTGCTAGGATAAATCTATAAGTATAGGGAAGGAAGCTTGGAAGAGACTATCTGTGTCATCCACTGGAGGTAGGGGCAGAGAGAAAATGACAGTGGTAGCATATCACCTTCTACTGAGCTAGGGATGAGAAGAAATGAGACAAGCTGCAGATAGCGAATCCTGTTTCCCTGGCAGGAGTATTTTTTTTAATAATTTTAATATCTGAAAAGAAAAAGTTATAAATATGGTATGCAAAAGTTTCAGTCTTCCTGAAACCCAAGTACTTGTAGATGTTACTAACTTACAATAATTATGTTAATATTTGATTTTTTCAATTTTTATTAAATATTTTCTTCATCTACATTTCAAATGCTATACCAAAAGTCCCCTATACCCTCCTCCCCACCCTGCTTCCCTACCTACCCACTCCCACTTCTTGGCCTGGCATTCCCCTGTACTGGGGAATATAAAGTTTGTAAGACCAAGGGGCCTCTCTTCCCAATGATGGCTGACTAGGCCATCTTCTGCTACATATGCAGCTAGAGACACAAGCTCTGGGAGTAGTGGTTAGTTTATGTTGATGTTCTACCTATAGAGTTGCAGAGCCCTTCTGCTCCTTGGGTACTTTCTCTAGCTCCTCCATTGGGGACCCTGTGTTCCATCCAATAAATGACTGTAAGCATCCACTTCTGTATTTGCCAGGCACTGGCATAGCCTCACATGAGAGTTATATCAGGGTCCTTTCAGCAAAATCTTGCTGGCATGTGCAATAGTGTCTGCATTTGGTGGCTGATCATGGGATGAATCCCTGAGTGGGGTAGTATCTAGTTGGTCCATCCTTTTATCTTAGCTCCAAACTTTGTCTTTGTAACTCCTTCCATAGGTATTTTGTTCCCTATTCTAAGGAAGAATCAAGTATCCACACGTTGGTCTTCCTTCTTCTTGATTTTCTTGTGTTTTGCAAATTGTATCTTGGATATTCTAAGTTTCTGGGCTAGTATCCACTTATCAGTGAATGCATATCAAGTGATTTCTTTTGTGATTGGGTTACCTCACTCAGGATGGTATCCTCCAGATACATCCATTTGCCCCAAAATTTCCTAAATTCGTTGTTTTTAACAGCTGATTGGTACTCCTTTGTGTAAATGTACCACATTTTCTGTCAGTGGTGGCATGTGCCTTTAATCTCAGAATTTGGGAGGCAGAGGCAGGTGAATTTCTGAGTTTGAGGCCAGCCTGGTCTACTGAATATTTGATTTTCAAATTAAATCTTTTATATAAAATATTAAAAATAGATCAAAAATAATAATGCTAATTTGATTTGATTGCATTTACTTTTGTGTATTTTAAATATTTTGCAAAATTTTAAATATATTTGAGCAAGACAAAAGATATAAAGGACAAGTTAAGATTCTGATTGGACACATATGTCCTAATCATATTTGAATCCAGAAAAAGACTTTGCTCCACACATTTTCAATTCTTTGACTTCTCTGTTTTTGTTGATATCAATCGTCTGTCAAAAGCAGGAGCACATGTCAACACACTTCAGCTGAGAATAACTTTTAGAACTTGGTGAATCAGTTGCCCTACTTGTCAAATTCTATCATAATCCTTTTAAATTGTTTTCATATGGTTGGGAAGAAGATTGAATTCTTTGGCTCAATTTAGATTGTACATATATTCCTGCTCCACTGCAGTCAAGTCCTCTAATCTTACCAGAGGAAGGGATTCTACTTTCTTTTCTGATTAGCTTTCAGATACTTGTTCTTAATTCTTAGGGGGGATGCGGTGCAGTGGTATGGTAAAAATGCCATAACTAATGATACAGTTTCAGCCACCATGATGTATGGATGGAGTAAAAAGATGACAAAGATACTAGTGGATCTTTTCACAAAGGAAAAGAGGCTAAGTTTCCAACAGTCTCTGGCATTTCATCTTTGGAAAACATCTCAAAGACAAGATGATCTGTGAGGGTCCTAACTCATTTTCCTAAATATGAAGTAACTACTATGGATAAAGAAGGGTTACAATGGAGTATCCCTTTCCACTCTAGTCATTCTGCTTGATTGCACCAATTAGCCCTGGATTCACTGTGCATTTTAACTTCATAATGGTCTATTATTTGGACCACTCACCATAATGATGCAATTCTTTCCTCGAAGAATATAAATGCTTAGTGATAAATAAATAATCATAATTAAATCTTTCATAGTACTTCTAGTACCACAATTGGTATTTAGCCCATTGATTATATTTTAAACACATTTTAAGTAATATATAACTATATTACTTCCCTACTTTCTTTTCTCTCCTCCAAAATGCCTCATGTGTTCTTGTATCAACACTTCCAATGCCCCAGACACTCCTCCCCAAACTGATGGCCTATGAAAGTTATTATTATGGTTACATGAAGAGATAGTTGAACAAATACATAAATACAGTACAATGAGTCTGTTTATGGTGGCTTCTATGGGTATAATTTGGGGGCCTAACTACTAGTCATAACTAGTTGCATAACTAGCTTTCCTCAGCTCTGGGAAAGGCTAACTCTTCCTCTCTCTGTAGTCATTGGTTGCCTGTTGTTCTCTGTCTAGGGCTAGGATCCTTCTTTTTCATTAGTGTGGATGTCTTCACAGTAGTTGTACTTTGATGTGGTTTTGACCCAGTGCAAAAGGGATTCTTTTCTGTCTTGTCTTTTTTTTTTTTTTTTTTTCTGTGTTCTTGGGCCAATTTCAGTTAATCTAACATCTAAATCTCCATAATTAACTTCATCAGTGTGGTGGTTTTAGTAAGAATGACATTGACATCACAGGCTCATGTATTTGAATGTCTAATGTCTTGTTAGTGAACTATTTAGAGAAAGATTAGGAGGGGTGGCCTTGTTGTAGACAGTGTGGCACTGATGTTGCAGAATTTGAGACTTTAAAAGCCCACACAAGGGCCAATGACTATCTTTCTCTCTGCCTACCCACCAGAAGATCAGGATGCAAAGTCCACAGCTACATCTCCAGCACATGTATGCCTGCCTAGTTCCATGGTCTATTCCATGATGATTATAGACTAACCTTCTAAAACTGGAAGCAAGCCCCTTATGAAATGGTGTGTCTTTTTTCAGCAACAGAATCAGTGAATAACACAGTCAGTTTGGGCTTTGTTACTCTATGAAAATAGAATTATCTATAGTGGCAGTGAGAATTTGCATATAGAACTTTGAGAACAAAAAATATTCTGAGTGACATTCTGCAAGTTTCAATGCTACTGTTTAGAACAAATTTGAGATAGACAGTTGGAAGGATGGAGAACAGAGGGTCTATCTACCATTGGAGGCCAACTTGATGTCTGCTACTTAAGGCCATATTTGGGTCCATGATCCTGCTACAGAAAAGGTGCTGTAGTGATGTCCTTGGCAACCCATTTTACCACTGAAGGCCATTCAGATATCATGTGTATGCCACTGCCTGAAGCCGTGTTGATATTTGTGGGCCATGCTGGGATGCTGTTGCTGGAGGTCATACAGATGTAAGTAACCTATGCAGCCACCTGAGTCTGTATTGATATCCTTGGTCTATGATGCCACAGGGTTCTGTGTCTGGGAATGTTGCCTGGCTGCAGCTGGGGGTAGGGGGTGGGCTATATTGATGTTCATGGCCTGTGTTACCACCATAGACCATAGTCTGTGCTGCTGCCTGATTTGCTGTTGATGTTTGTAGGCCAGGCTACTACCAAAGAATATGTTAATATACATGGCCCACATTTCTGAGGTCCATATTAGGATCCATGGTCCTGCTATAGCAGTTGAGAAAGAAAGACATAACAGGCTTCTGTGACAACTTTCACCTCAACTCCACCAAAAGTAACAACCTAGACAAGAAGCCATTGGGGAAAAAATTCTCAAAAATTGTGATAAGGATAATGAAATATAACTTTCCAGTATATATGGCTACAGGCTGGAGTAGGGGTATGGGAGAACTCACATGTCTTAAAGGGGCTGGCCTCAGAACTTTGACCATGCTCCTGTGAGTATATAAACAGCATAAATTACACTTTATTTCTTTATATTGTGGTGTGTCACATGGGTTTGGTCTGACCTGGGAGGACTGGAAAATAAGAATGAGTAGGTACATTATGAGAAATTCTCAAATAGTCAATAAAAGTATTATATTAGAAAAAGAATTAAGACATATTGTCTATGCTGTAGTAAGATACAGATTAAGAATACTCAACAAATTCTATGAATGAACAAAAGTTACACTTTATAAACTAAACTTAAGCTATCAGATACGACTCTGTAATCCTTGGGACATAGGTACTTTGATTTGGCCTCTCTGTGATTTCTAGAGTGATGTCATTTTGATTGTGTTTGTAGATAATCATCCAGGTTTTCCATCAGAGGGATGGAAATGGCATAAATGCAGTAGTTTTGTATGAGAGTCTAAAAGCCAAATTTAAAACTTGAATAAAAGTTCCTGTACAACCAAACAAACAAACAAACAAATAAACAAGGATTTTCTTAAGCTAATACTAGATACTGGGACAAAAGCATTAGGCAAAATAAAGCAATAGAAGGCATCAAAACTAGAAAGGATTTCCATATTCATAGACTACACATTTCTATAGTGAAAAATTCCTAAATATTATAACAAAAATTATTAGAGCTTATAAACAAATCCAGGGAATCAGCAGGTTCAAAATTCTGCACACAGAGATCATCAACAACTCTACATACAGAGAAGGACCTTGGTGGACAAGACACCCAGGAGTCAACCACACACACAAGAGCTGCAAAATCTAGTTGGAAACATACAGCCAAACAACTAAAGGATCTCTGCAAAGAAAAGTAGAAAACATGAGAGCTAGAATTTGATCCGGGATGGGTTCATCTTAAGATTAGTTTTGAGACAAGCTATGTCTCCATTTATGCTCAAGTGCCATGAGTTGTGTCAAAGAGACTACCAAGATGGCAAGGAAAAAGAATAGACTGGCAACTTGAATCACAGCAAAGACTTGAAATAACACAATGCTACCACACAGAGGATATAATTTTTAAAAATGCAGGTATAAACAGTTAGATAATGAAGCAACCACAGCTTTGTGTACAAACATAAAAAAATCATTGTTAACCCCAAAACTTCCTTCACTATCATAGTTGCACACAAAAATAACAACCTATCACAAGAGTTCCTTCTCAAACCATCAGAGACACAGATGTGTACCTCCTACTTTAAATCTTAACAGTCCCTTCCATTTCTGCCTACCACATCACTGTGTTCACAAGCACTGTATTATCTTGTAATACCAGAGAAGATAACCACATATTTCCAACACAAAACTGGTAAAAAAATGTTTAACTGGATTAGTGATTTCTGCATTAAAATGTGCATATGAAAATGCATCTTTAAGAGATTGGAACCCTTCATCAATTTTCTATTACTTCCTAATGTGAAACCACATACATGTATATTAATTGAGAAGCAAAGACTTATGTATCATAGGAAAATCCAGAAAAAAAAATTATATCTGTAATGTTATGACTAAGTCTTTAATCCACTAAGTGTCAACATTCTCCATTGATGTTTTGTACTTAGCAAGTATTATAAAAAATATGTCATATACTTTAAAAAGATTTTACTGTGTGCTCTTGATATTTCACTTTATTAAGCTAAAGGTTCTGAAGATAAGAGTTTTCAATCATGTGTAGTTTTGGTCATGTTAGATTTTGTCAAAAAGGCTTGCAGAATTTATTGTAGTTTATTACATAGATAAATATCAGGAGCTTATAATATTTCTAAATGTATCAAATTAGTCATAGGTCCATAAATTGTAAGATATTTTTATTTGGACCGATACAATCTGCTGCTTATCAACTTTATAACATCCATCCACTAATTCAGAACAAACCAATAGGATTTTTGATACATGGAAATGACATGAAGTACATGAGCTGGCTCATGCCTATTACCCCCAGAACTTGTTGGGTTGAAACCAAGAGAGCAAGTATTTAAGAATAGTCTGAGCTGCTCAGAAGGGAAAAGTTCTACCTAATTAGTTATATTCATATTTTAATATTCACGTTGTTGATAATGACTCTTTGTCATGATTTATTATCTAAACTCTATATGGGAGGTGAAGACATTATAAGAGATTGCATTTTAAAATGCTGGCTTACATTTTCATTAGCAGAACTAATTGATTTGCAGATGAGAGCATTTTGCCTGCACAATGGCCACATATTTTGATTACTGTGTGAGTAGAGCAATTACAGTTCTCCTTTTTAAAAGGTGAGCTAATATTTATTCTTTACTAATATCTTATTCGATCTGGGAACCATGGGTGTGAATATGCATCTTCTTACTGAAGTTGCCTTAGATGCTGTATCATGCATGTCCCTCTCTTCACTAACAGTAATTACATGCACACTGCCACTGTAACAAACAGAATAGGACCTTGGTAGCTCAGGACTAGAATCCCAGAACTTGCTAGGCAGGACTGAAGGAACACGTGAATTGGAAGACAGCCTGAGTGGCAAAGTGAGCTCCTTCCTCAAAATCAAAAATGAAAAGTGGAATCTGCCTTGAGAAATTAGATTTCAAGTTAAGTGTTTCTGCAAAGCTGAATTCTATATTCTTCCATGTAGAGCATATGAACCTAGTTTCTTTGTTAATATAAAAAAAATTAAAAATATATTGACTTCTTCTTAGAAAAAGTCTTGTGCATGGAACCATGTAATGGGTATGGATAATTTATGTATTTATTTAAGCAACAACTATACTCAGAAAGGATTCTGTTAATAACCAACTCAGCCTGTAACCTAGTATTTGGTATTATAAGATGAATAGTTATGTTATTTATTCAATGGATATATGTGCTATCCTAACACCATTACATTTCAAGTTAAAGTCTTGAGATTATTTCTTATATAGCAAAGGGGAAAAAACATTGCTTAACCCCAGTTTTTTTCATTCTTTATTCTGTTACAAAATTTGATGGGAAAGCAACATATTAAAAAACATAGAATAGAGAAGAAATTAAAATTTAATTGCCTTTGTTGATCTCGATTATTTTGACAACTTAGATCCACTAAAATATGTATAAAAATGGAAAAATATATCTTTAGTAAGATTTTATATTTTGAGAAATTTTATTTGAATAGTGAGGTTTTAATTCCATTTATAATTTGAATAAAAGCTGACTAATCTATATTTATAGAAATGTCAGCACACATTGTTTTACTAAAATAGGGATGACTTTACAATGACTTTCCAGTGGAAAGTCCTCCACAGGAGAGTTGGAGGAAAAAAAGAATGTTCTTCTAAGGAACAGGGTTTGCTTCTGGTGCAGCTTTCTCTTTAGTAAGTAAATGGAAACCTTAAGCTAATTCTATTAGTTCTCTATTGATGCATAACAAGTCTCCCCAGAGACCAGGGCCTAAATGAGCCCAACACTTACCATTCCACCTCCAGTGTGAGCCAGGAAATGGAGGAAGGGCAGCTTTCCCCTCATGAGTTCTTGTTTAGATCCCTCGAGTGTGACCACAGTTGGAGGATGAAGATGCAGTTGCATAAAGGTTTAGGTGGGCAGGATGCTCTCTGCATTCTTCCTTGATTTTTATTCAACATGTAGCTTCTGTGCAAAAAATCGGCTCTCTTACATGGATAAAAAAAATCCCAAGGTAAGAAGAAGAGCACCCTAGATGCATCTTAGTATTTCAGGTGCAATCCAGGACATGGTAGATCTGTCCTATTCTATCCATATGAAAAGAATCATTGATTCTATCCAACACGTTAGCAGTTATGAATGTCATTCTCCTTACAGATAAAGATGGCATCAAATTTCTTTTGCTTCTATAGCAAATAACTATAAATTTAATTACTTAAATATCATGGATGTGGGCTGGAGAGTTGGTTTGGCCATTAAGAGCTCTTCTTACTCTGCGAGAGAACCTGAATTAAGTTTCTAGCACCCACTTAGAAGGAAGGCTCACAAGCACTTGTAACTCCAGCTCCAGGAGATTTGACTCCTGTGGATGTCTGTCGATGCCACACCCAAAGAACAACAAGTTTAAATAATTAAGAATAAAAATAATCCTGTAGAGGATGGTTTCATTATTTTACAGCTCTGGAGATAAGAGTGCAGCATCAGGACATGTCTCTAAGGAGAAATCATGCTATGACTGCATTGGTCTGAGGACAAAGAGGAAGACTGTGTTTCTTATCCTTTCAAACTTCTAGAAGTGTTTAGAATTCTTTTCTAGTGGATCAAACTACTAGTGCTGTTCTGTCCTTTTCTTTCTTATTCCCACCTTAAAGCTTCTGTTACTGCCCTTCGGACTCACTTGATAACTCAGACTAATCTCACTCTTTAGAAATTAGTGTAATTTCCCTTTGCTGCATAATGTAACATATCTGAAGTACAAAAATACCCTATCGTTCTCAAGGGAACTTATTTACTGGTGTGTCACATAATCTGTGGGCATACATTTTAATTTGTCATCCAAACAAATGACTATGAAATGCACGAAACCCAAGAATATGCAGCTTCTCCATGTGATGATTCAACCAGCTGTGAAGAGAAGAGTTTTTAAAAATAATCCAGGAAGTTCTAAAAACCCAACCTTGAACTTTTCACATGCTCGGATTTCCGCTTTTTGGAAACAAGAAAGGAGCTTTGTGGGGAGCCTTCAAGTCCAAACCCAGTAGTTGAAAGGCACCAGGCTTTACTGAACCAATGGTGCTTCCATGTCTCAGCTGTGCTTCATAATTTGGTCTGAAATTAACAAACACATACTTTCCTTGTCAGTCCTTTCTAAACAATGTGGTATGATCATTATTTCTATATTGTATTAAGCTATGGTAAAACTACCAGAGCTGACTATTAATACCCAGGAGGATGTGCATAGCATTGTGCTGCAATGGTACAGACTGAGGTACATACATGTATCAATCTGCAGAGCAGTGATAGAGTCAGACTCCTACAGATGGAGGTTGAGGGTTTAAAAATCAAGAGGTCTTTAAACAGTGAACACTTTAAAGATCTCTATCCTCAAAGAAATGTGCTCATCATTTATATAATTGGTATAGGTTATACCTGGGTAGCTTTCTCTTTGTAGTTTCAACTGCGTAAGATCTTCTTTAGAGTTAATGATTAAAAATATAAGTGAATCAAAAAAAAATTCAGTTACAACATAATAGTAAAATCTCTGGCAAGTGTTGGGGAATGAATATCATGCCTCTGTAAATGTGACCTACGTGCAGGTAGAAATATTCAGTAAACACTTTTCACACTTGCACTCACACATATTCATGCATGTCCTTGCCCTCTCTCTGGATCCCAGACTATACTGCCTAGTTTTGTGGTGAGTTATCACAGAGGAAGGAGCTTCAGGTGAGGAAATACCTCCATGAGATCCAACTGATAGTCATTTTCTCAGTTGGTGATCAATGAGGATGTCCCAGCCAGTTGCAGTTGTGCCATCTCTTGGCTGGTAGTCCTGGATTCTATAAGAAAGCAGGATGAGCAACCCATATAAAAAGCAAGACAATAAGCAGCAACCCTCTGTGGTTTCTGCTTCAGATCCAGATGTCAGTGTCCTACACTGCTTAAGTCCTGCCCTGATTTCTTCCAAAGATGAACCATGGTCTTTCCAACTTAGTTTGCTTATTGATTATGGTATTTCATTGTGGCAATAGAAAGCCTAAAATATGGGATTAATTTTTACTTAAATCTAATCAGCACTAGTTCAGGCTTTGAGCTGCCAACACTTGCTTCTGATAAACAAGTAGTGATAAATAGCCCTGCTTTTCTCTCTGAGTCATTTACAGCTACCAAAGGCAGAAAGATAAGATCCCTCTCTAATGTGTGTGGAATTGTTGAGCATTAAAGAATGTATTACTAAAGTCAGAAACTAAGTTCTAATCTTGGATTTGTTCCATAGTTTCATGAAAAAAATATTCTCTTGCTTGTGTTCTACCAATAAAACTAAGAAATTAACATTCACATTATATAGATACTATACATATCAATTTATCATTTGTAGCTTCTTTGATTACTTAATTTTTTCTTTCTCCAAGAAATGATTTTATTGAATATATTCTATTAAGTCAGTTTAGATCTATTATGTTATATTTGTCTTATATATTTTTATCACTAATAAACAATATTACATTAAGAATTTTCTAAACATTTTACCAGTGATTTCCCTTGGAGTCACTGAGACAAGTAATGACCATGACATGGCCAGGACATTTCTTCCCCATCTTTCCCACAGCATATCTTATAGGCAGGACAAATTATAGGTCAATAGTTTGGGGGCTGAGATGATAACCCAATATTTCCACTGGAAGTCTTGTCTAGTTAAAGGAGAGGGCAGTTCAGACTCTGTATCTACCATTACTAGGAGTCTTAGAGTCATTCTTGTAGATTCCTGGGAGTTTCCATGTACTATGTTTCTGCATCATTTTTGAAATGTGCCCCAATTCAGTTGTCTTTCCCAGTATTCTCTCCCTCTCTCCTGCTCTTACCTGAGTCCTCCTATTGCAGTCCCTACCAACTCCATGTTCATCTGTGGTATCTTTTCTAGTTCCTTTCCCAGGGAGATTTAAATGTTTTCCCTTGAGAATTTCTTGTTTTATAGCTTTTATAGGTTTGAAGATTATAGCATGGTTATTCTTTACAACCAATGTCCACTTACTTATAAGTAACTACCATGTTTGTCTTTCTGGGTTACCTTTCTGTGTATCTGAAATTAAAGGAGAACCTAGGTTACATGGAACCCTGCCTTTAAGCACTAATCGATTGATTAATTAATGATTTTCTGTTTTACACATGCTCATTGAAAAATCAAAAGATCTTTTCTAAAATGTAAAACTCTAAGACAATTGGTGACTTGTTAATATATTCTATATACTATAGGCAATGAATATTTTAAATTAAAATGATACTTTATTTACAAAATACTGTGTTTAAGTAAGATCTCAGAATGTTGGTAATATTTCTTTTTAATAATATCTTATTCAAATAATATATTATTTCTCAACTTTTTAAAGGAAAATCAGCAGTAAGGCCTACAATACGTCATTGAACATTGTGTGTCCTTTTGAACATACAGTCAGTATTAAGTGATAAAGACATGGTAGCAACTATTATAATCTTCAAAGATGGAATTAAACTAGTGTTATTATATTCTAATCCTTTAGCAAAAATATTTCAGCAGTGTCTCTAAAAGCTGCTTTTCAACTTAAAATTATGAATACTATTATTGTAAAATGTTTTAAAATTTTAGACTTTAAACCATAACTGGGTGGCACTGTTAAGATGTACAGCAAAAAGACATCTGGACATGGGGTTGCCATTGCACTCAGAAACTCACTGAACAAGGCTAGGCTGCTCAACACTGCATCACTGATGGGAGAGGGATCATCAGGACACACCTTTCCCTAAGGGAACTCTGACAACTCAAGGTTGTTGGGGAGATAATGTCATTGTTTACAATGCTTTAGCCTTGGATGAGTTGCCCTAGCTGAAGTGAATAACTTCCCATATAGGCTAGGGCAAGGAATTCTAACTAAATTCTGTTGTACATAAAAATAGGAGGCGATTGTTGGGAGGAAGGAGGAGAGGAGGAAGAAAATACAGGGGAATCAGAGAGATGGTAACTGAAATTCATTATTGAACTGTAGCAAACTCTCAAACAACAACTTAAAAAATGAGTGACCCTAGGATAATTGTCATAATCCAAAACCTCATACTCTGAAATGTGCGCTTCAGTCACCTAGTAATTTGTCAAAACCCAGATTATGATTGATTGTGATGGGCAAAGAAGCTGGATGCCGCATTTCTGACAGGCATTTACATAATAAAAATGGTGTGTGTTTGCTAAATGCTCTGTCAGGGCTGTGTACTACTCTGCAGAAAATACGTGTGAGGGTCTTAAACTGTTCTTAGCTTTTACTTGTAGATTATGAAATGCACAACACAACAGTTAAGGTGTCTTATATTTTTAATTAGAGAAATAATAAGAGCATTAAGGAAAATGCATATGAACAGAAAGGAATGAATGAATAGAAAAATTATCATTGGAGTCTGTTTTATTGGTGTAAAAATCTGAATGATCTCAAAGAATTCTTTACTGAATTTAATTTTAGTGATTATATTTGTGTCTAAAAATAATTATGATATATGCACTGGAATCAGTACTGCTAAATATAGGTGTTCTTGATGAATTTTAGACCAAATTAGACTTATTGTTTTGAGACAGGATCTCACTGTGGGTTACTACTCCCATCTCATAACCAAATTGGTTTTTGCCATATAGTTTTACTCTTAATTATAATAATAATTTCCATAAATCAGTAGGAATATATATATATAACTTTTTTGACAGCTTAATTCATGTGTATAATACATGTTGCTTATCGTTCCCTCATTAACCTGTTTCAATGCCTTCCTTTTCCCAGAGAAATCCTTTTTTTTCTCAACAATCTCTCTCCTACTTTGATGGTTTACTTGTTTTTTTGTTTGTTTGTTTGTTTGTTTGTTTTTGTGTTTGTGTTTGTGTTTGTGTTTGTTTGGACGTGTGTGTGTGTGTGTGTGTGTGTGTGTGTGTGTGTGTGTGTGTATGACCATGTGTGAATGTGTGTGTGTGTGTGTGTCTGTACATATGTGTAAACATGTAGGTGTGTGTATATCTGTGTGACTCTGTGTATGTGTGAGATTATGTGAGAGAGAGAGATAGAATATGTGTGTGTTAGTATGTATTACTATTGAGTATAATTATGCTTGTTTTAATGAACATAGATGATGCTTTCTTTACTGGATCATATGTAATTTTTCAGTCATTATACCAGTGAACAATACAACTCCTTATTCTTTCAGGAACTATTAGATGTCAATAGTCTGTCAGGAGTGGTAGATACCATGAACCCTCCTCAGATAATGATGAAATGATTTTGTTCATAATTATGCAAGTCTCCAGCAGATTATTACAGTTAGTATGAGGGCAAAATCAAGCATCTTCAGGGTACTGCTAGCAAGTATTTATCTAATATTTGTAGTTGGTTACCTTGGTGTCTAGAAGATTAACCTTAGTTTAAAAAAAATGTCATCTTCAATTTCTTTTAAAGAAATAAAGTTGCCCATGGAATTTGAAATATATCTTTTAAAATTTTACCTATACAATTAAAATAGAAAATTGAAAAATAGCTAACTAAATTGACCTTTTCAGTAATTAAGTATGCTCAACAATTGTAATTATAACCATTTGGTGTTTGCTTTATAGTGTGTCTGAAAGCATGCTAGGTTCTCTGTTCAATAACTTTAGAGTTGACCAGAAATTGGCTAAACTTATGTCTAAGTCTTATAGTTTCAAGTTCATTAATATATTTAGGTGAATAGAAGGTATTTTGATATTTGGCCAATGGGAGCTTGGATAGGAAAGTTATCACAGAAAAAGAAGAGCAGAAACTAGAATCCTCTACTCCTCAAACTCTCACAGAGAAAAGAGATACAGTTCTGAAATACCTAAGTTTAGAATTGGCATTTTGAAGTAAATCATCTCAAAAGACCTTGCAGCATCTTTTTATCTAGCAAATGAGGCATGGTACAATGTGAAGTAAGTGTCTGCAATATCATGAGTGTAAAGTTTATTGCTCTCTGCTCCATCTCCATGAGGATGTGGATTAGCCTCATGCCTTCCCCAGCTCACAGTATACTTTGTATATTCAGCAGTTATTTTACAATGGAAAAGAATGACTGATTACATATTTTTAATTCTTAGTATAGAAGTTATATTTTACATGTCTCACTTGGGGTTAGACATTCTCTGCATTTAAACCAATTTAAATGGTTTATGACCATCCACAGGTTTAAAACGAAAGGTATGAATTTCTTCTTAGAGAGTGGGCTTTTAAATCCAACTAGATGTCATTTGGTACCCTGAGATGACAGTGACATTGTTTTTACAATAGGATGTCTTGCAAAGTCTGTCATTATGATTCATATGCTACACAACTAGGTAGAATTGTTGATTGCTTTTTTTTCTTGGAAGCTTGCACAACACCTTCTGAATTTCAAAGAGGAGGCTTCCAGGTCATTCTCTCCTCTGTCCAACCACTCTGCCATATAATTGATACAAACACAGTACCCGTGTATGCAAATCTCAACAATAAATAAATGGACTTTGAAAGCTTGTATGGAGGTTCTAGTGGGACACAGAGCTAATCCTATAGCTTTAACTAAAGAAATGTCCTCCTATATTCAGAGAATGTCATCCTCTTTAACCAAGCATGCAGCTCTTAGAGAGATACACATGGAAGCATTGAAGAAGAAAAGGTACAGTCACCTAGCCTGCCAGATGAGCTGAATCATTCCTAGGGATAAATGGGGTGAAAGATGTCATAACCAATTGTGCTCACATCTTCTACAGGGATGATACTCAAAATATATAAAGAACTCAAGAGATTAGACACCAAATACCACATAACTCAATTTAAAATAGGGCACAAATCTAAACAAAATACTTGACAGAGGAATCTAATGGCTAAGAGTCACTTATAGAAGTGATCAACATTCTTAGTCATCAGGGAAATACTAATCTAAATGACTAAAATTCTCTTATATACCCTTCAAAATGGCTAAGGTGAAAAACTCAAAGTTTAGAGTGAAGATGAAAGGATGGACCATACAGAGATTAACCCACCGGGGATCCATCCCATAATCAGTCACTAAACTCAGACACTATTGCCTAGGACAGCAAGTGTTTACTGAAGGGACCTTGATATTGCTGACTCCCACAGAAGTATCCACTCACAGTCATCCATAAGAGGGAGCATGGGGCCCACATTGGAGAAGCTAGAGATAGAACACCAGGAACTGAAGGGGTCTGCAACCCTAGAAGAGGAACAACAATATGAACTAAACAGAACCCCCAGAACTAGTGTCTCTAGCATCATATGTAACAGAAGATGGCCTGGTCAGCCATCATTTGGAGGAGAGGCCCCTTGGTACTGCAAATCTTTATATGCCCCAGTACAGGGGAATGCTAGGGACAAGAAGTAGGATTGGGTGGGCAGGGGAGCAGGGAGCGGGGAGGAGACTTTCGGAATAGCATTTGAAATGTAATTTAAGAAAATATCTAATAAAAAATAATAATAATACTAAGATTTGAAAAAAAAAGTAAGTTCCAATAAATGAAAAAAAAAAAAAAAGAAAGAAAAACTCAAGCAACAGCACATGTAGATAAGGAGGTGAAGCAAGGGGAATATTCCTCCATTACTGGTGGGAGGACAAATTTGTATAACCACTTTGGACATCAACTTGGCAGTTTTTCAGAAAATTGGGAATAGTTCTATCTAAAGACCCAATTATACCATTCCTGGGGATATATTACATCCTAACACTAGGATATTTGTTCAGCTGTCTTCATAGCAGCTTTATTTATAATATCCAAAACTGGAAACCATCTAGATGTTCATCAACAGATGAGGGGTAGATTTACACAATAGAATTAATTAGCTATTAAAAGCAATGACATAATGGCAATTGCAAGCAAATGGATAAAACTAGAAAAGAGAAACTTGATTGAAGTAACCAACACCCACAAAACCAATCATGTTATGTATGTACTTATAAGTGCCTATTAGCCTTAAAATAAAGGATAACCATGGTATAGTCCAAAGACCCAAAGAAACTAAGTGTAGAGAGCCATGCCAGAGCTGGTTCTGCCGCCATTCCAAGATAGCGCCGACATCCTGTCACCACCCCCAGCCTGGGTCAAGCAAACAAGTTCAGTGTGCATGTGCTTGTTACAAAGCCAAGTAAGTCACCGCCCATCCCGGGGCATAACTTGAGGTAATGGGCAGTCAGCCAATCCTGACGACACATGTCTCACTGAGGTGTATTTAAGTGGGACCCATCTTGGGCTTGCCCTCTTCCTCCTCATGATGTAATAAAAGATGCTTGTAGAAGGATTCTGGTGTCCACGTCCATTCTTGCCAGCGAGGCGGTAGCGTGGGCACTTACAACTAAGTAACAATGAGAGCTCCAGGGAGGATGCTTGAATCTCACTAAGAATAGAACAGATATACGGTGGTTATATGGATGGAGAGAACTGAGTGAGGGAGGGTCTGGGGAGGGGAACGAGAAGAATCAAGTATGGGTAGACCAGAAGGAATGAGAACTCAGAAACAGAAATAGAATTGGTCTAGCAAGCATCTTTGGGATGAGGATTATAGAAACTCACAGGAATCTATGAGGATGACTCTAGTTAAGACTCCTAGCAGTGGGAATTATGAAACCCGAAATGGATGCATAATGTATCCAGGCAAGACTTCTAATGGAGAGATGGGGACAGCAACCCAGCCACAAAATCTTAGAACCATAATTTGTCCAAGACAGGGGTGAATAATAAGCAGAAATTGAAGGAATGAGGAATGGCCCAACTTGAAACCCATGCTATGGAAAAAGCCTACTCCTGACAGTACAAATGATGTTCTGCTACATTTGCAGACAGGAACTTAGCATAATTGTCATCTGAAAGGCTTCAACTAGCAACTGATGCAAACAGATGCAGAGACCCACAAGCAAACCCTAGGTAGTGCTTGGGCAGTCCTATTGAAGAAGGGGAGAAAAGATTAAAGGAGCCAAAGGGGTCAAGGACACCACAAGAAAACCTTTACAACCAATAGACCTGGTGCCATAAGAGGTCACAGAGACCAAACCCCCAACCAGAAAGACACAGGCCCTCTGAACATAAGGACCAGAAATGCAGCTTGGTTTTCATGTGAGACCCCTAAAATCAGGAGGAGGGGCTGTTGTTGACTCTGTTGCCTGTCTTTGGATCTGTTTCCCCTAACTAGGCTGCTTTAACTGGCCTCAACAGGAAAGGATGTGCTCAGTTCTCCTGCAACTTGATATGCTCAGGCAGGATGCTCTCAATGAAAGTTCTCCTGTTTTCTTAGGAGACAGGGACTGGGAGGAGAGATGTGAGGGGAGGCAGTTGTAAGGATGAAAAGTAAGTGAATTAATGAATTAATTAATGAAAATAAACTACAAACAAACTCTCAATGAAAACTTTAGAAAAAATTAGTAACTCTCAAAGGGCTGTGTCCAAGTACTTTTAAATTATTTTCTTCACTTTAGTTTCTCATGGGGAAGAAATCAGTTTAAATCTGAATAAGTAAACCATTATTACCACGTGTTTAGTAAGAAGTTCAAGTTTCCACTTTTATTTGTCCTTGCAGACAGACCCCTACAGGCACAGAGTATGCTCTGGTAACAAATGGGAGTCTGGCTAGCCAGTGATCTGCACATTAGCATTCTAATAACCAAAGGCCAATGCACCATAGTGATGTGTCAGAACTAATTTATGAAACTAGGTCCATAGGCTCATTAAAGTGGTCACAATTCAGTGGCTGCCCAGTAAAATTAGACTACAGTTTCATTCTCATAACTGTGAATATTTTAACATAGTATTAAGGACATATTTCCAGTGTTAAAGCTGGCTTTGATTCTAGGAATGGAAAACGGCAAGATTTGGATACCATTTACTTTTGCAATATAAAATTATTTTTGCTTTCAGTTTTTGGCTCGAAATGCTTGAAATTTTAAAACACTGGATAACTGCACTTAGCATTTGCAAGAGCAGTGCATTTTTTTCCTGTGAATAACAAGTACCTCTGTGCAGCTCAGCTTATGTAACCTAAGGTCATAAACTTGCCTGGCTAGGAAGTGTCAGACAGCACCAGGGGGAAGCCATAGTGCTTCTCACAGAGGTACTGCCCATGTCTTCATCACACTCCCACCCATCCTAAGTACCAGACTCCTCCAACTCAGAGTACATTCCTTTGCAGGCTGCTTTCCATACACAAACTGGGCTTTAGTGATCTAGAAAGCATGACTTCCAAAACCTTGTCAAGAAAAATACAATGCAATAAGGAAAAGATAATTGGGTAAATCTAGTGCAGTCCCTTTCAAGGCTATCCCTAAGATATACATTGATCTCTGCAGGGACATTGTGTGTCCTTTTCTGATAGTTAAATGCTTTGACCATGGGGTATGCTCAGTTATAGAGATGACTGTAGCAAGCAAAGCTAATGATATTGATATCTCAATATCTAAAGTATCTATGGGTATGAAAGGAGAATTCTTGCTCTATTACTTTTATAGTGTTTACAGGATCAAAACTACCAATGACTGAAAAGAATGGCTTTTTAATAGTATGAAGCTTATGTTTGAGTACTATATGGTCATATTCATTTTCTTGTCAAACATAACAAACTGTTTTCTTTATCTCCCAAGTTTTCCTTTAACTGAGTGGTAATGAGTCCTTAAATCTTCTAAACGTCAACAATAAAATACTCTGAATGACTACTCTTGGCAGTCTCTATGCCATAGCGGAATTATTTAGATATCTATTTAAACCTGGTAAAGAGGGGGAAAAACTCACAGAATAAAGATTTTCTTTTTAAGTAACACCCAAGAAAAACATTGTTGTTACTTTAGAAGACACCATTGTCAACTTGAATGTCCTTTTATATAAGGTATGTCTACTACATCAAAGTTAAATATGTAGAAAGTAGTAAGGATAGTAGAAGTTGTCCGTTTACTACAGCAGTCAAAATAATACATGATATAAAAGATTATGTTAACCTTTAAAATCAGGATGCTTCAAATGGCGTTCTTGGCAAGTAAATAAATCTAAATTTGTCAAGATATCTTACAAATCAGGATTTTGAGAGAGGTATGTTATACCAAATGTCCACAAGAATGCTGTTCAAAAATATTTGAGATCCTCCATGTGCATTAGATCATTAGAGTTATACATGAGCGATTATATTTCCTTTCATTTTTCAGAATTTTATTTGTTATATGTAGGTAGTTATCCAGGAAAATGTAAAATGGAACACTTTTCTATCCTATTTTAAATTGACCATACTATGTAATTACATCATCAAAACACGATTCAAGTCAGTATCACTTTAACAAATATGTTAATATAGTTTGGCTAGAGCCAAGTCTTCTGGCTAGCCTTGCATATATTATGTTAGCAATAAAATCACTGAACAATCATTGAGCAAAAACATCACTGCAGGTACTGAAGAACAGAGTTGGGTGAAATGGTGACAACCCTTCAGAAATTAAAAGTCAGAGCGCACAACAGTAGTCAGTGCAATGGGAATGATTACCTGAACTGAAATTGCTTCCAAAGGGACAATTGCATGTATGTATTTAGTGCAGTGTTGGGATCCTCTGAATATCAGACCCATGAAGTAATGGAGAAGTAATAGAAGTTTTCTACCAAGTGTTTTCAGATGAAAATATCTTCTTGTTCTCATTTTTCCTTCTGAGAAAGACACTTCAAAATAAAATCTGTCTCATTTGCCTCAAGAAAAACTAGTTTCAGCTCATTGACTCTTTAATTTTACAACTTTACCTTAATCTTTGTCATGAAATCATGATTTTGCCTATTTAGTTCAAATAAACAACTGAAATTTTGGCAATAGTTAATATGTGTTACTCGTTCACTTACTATTAGAAGATATATTTGTAACTTTCCCAACAAGAGATTTTTAAACCTTGTCTCAGGCTTAATAAATACAAATTTAGAATACATATTCCCTTCATCAGTTTTTCATGTTAACTTCATCTAATAAAACTAATAAATCAATAACACATTAAAATAGGGCACATCTATTCTATTCTTTGTAAATGCTTGTAGAGACTCATCGTATGAGAAATCCAATGGCATCCCATTTCTCGATGACCATGAGCTGTCTCTCCCCATTTCCTAAGAGCACAAACAGCTCAAGCTATCTTCTTCTTCTCTCTCCATGACTGGGAGGGATGGAGAGAGATGATATCAACAAGAGTGACATGAACCCTCACTGGCTTCATCAACACATACACACACAAAAGGTTTCCTGATCTTACTAGTACTTTTCAAGAAAATATTATTTTGGTAACTACAAATCAGTCTACACCACCCAGTAGTTATTATTTTTGTACTTATACTCAATGACTAGAATGATGAATTGGGAATTGAAGAATATGCCAGAACAGTTTGCTAATAATGAATTAACACTCAGTCCATCCAAAAGGTATTCATACTAAATGCAGTCTCACACAAAATCATAAACTCACACAAACATTTCGTGTCGTTTTACTTTTTAATAAAAGTATATGTTAGACTCAAATGTGTGGCTCTACAACATTAACTCTGTAATAACAGTGCCTCATTGTTAAGGTGCCTGACATGCTGGGAACAGTTCTAAATAACAGAAGGAAGAAACTTTAACTCAGGAGCCTAACAAATGACCTTTTATATTTTCTATGTTTAGACATTTTACTCCAAAGTCCTTTGTTGCAGGAAATATTTTTATTAGATATTTTCTTTATTGACATTTCAAATGTTATCCCCTTTCCTAGTTTCCCCTCCGAAAATCCCCTATCCACTTCCCCCTCCCCCTGAAATAATTTTAAAAAGAAGGAAACGGCACATTTCCATGCTTGTGAATCTGCCCTGCCCAACAGGCCAGCTATGCACTGGTGGGCAATGGCTGACCCGATTTTATCTCGTGGAGACTCTTTGGCCCAGAGCTCCCAAAAGTCTCCAACCAGCTCTCTAGGTTCCCACTGGTGGTTGCTACCATGCCGACCCCATGTTTCAGATCCCCCCACTGCCTTTGTGGTACACATCTGGCAAACCTACCCTTTGCTCTTGTACTTTTCTCTCCTGAACCCAGATGAGCCTTGTGAAGGAAAATGCAACACAAGCTCAGTTCAGAAACAATGGTAACTCAATCTCTGGGCGCAACAACTAAAACCTTGGAAATCTTGTAAGCCTTATTAGAATCTGATTCCTCTGGTAGCAAATCTTTGTGGATCTACCATGTTACCAGGAAACTCTAGCAGCTACATCTTATCCCTCTCTGTCCCTGTCCCCAAAAGACCTAAATCTCTCCTGCTTCCTCTCTTCTGTCCAACCCAGAAGTCCTGCCTACTCACTCAGTGACTGGCTCCTTTATTAATTAGGGGTTGGTTCACAAGAACAGCACCAGGCCCATCCACAACATTCCTTTGCTTAACACAGTGAATAGAAATTGAAGTTTAATTAGCCTTTCACTCAGCCTGTCTGTGTGTAACTTGCACATTGCCAGGGAAAACAGGAGGTCTCTGCAACAAAACCAAGATGCTATTTGCCCTTCTGTATGGCCCTTTAAGGACAGTAGCTCTTGATACATAAGAATGTGAGATTTGGCCTTTCATAGTTTGGCTGTACTTATAATATCATTTAATCTTTTATCTATACCTATCATATCAAGAGTGGACTGGATTGTTCATCCTCTGCCAAGACTTTCTCTTCATAATGATGAGCTGAGATGCTGTTCTCTGTCTAATAAACCCAGACTTTGTGTGGGGGTCAATAGGGAACTGTAAACACAGACATTTGCATATTTAAGAACAAATTTTAGGTGCTTGTAGGAAAATTCTGCATCTTAGCACCAGTCTGAAATAAGATATTAAAGACTCATATGCACTCTTTTAATATTTAAAGATATTATTTTATTCTCTTATGTGTATGGGTGCATTGCAGGCATATTGTACACATATTATGTGCCTATTTAAGGCTCATGAAAGTCAGAAGAGGACATCATATCCCTAAAGGCAGGAGTTACAGATGGTTATAGACATCCATGTAAGCACTAGGAATCAAACGTGAGACCTCTGCCAAAACCACAACTACTCAGAACCAACTCTCCAGGCCCTCATGTTCATTTTTAATACCTTTGATGGGAAGCTAATGATCTGAAAATACAGATTTAGCAGTCTGTCATGAAAGGCTTTCTCTAGTTTCAGCATGTTGTCAACTAGTTTTACAACCACTGACAGCACATTATAAAAAAAATTAAGGATACTGACAATATTTTTCATTGAGAGACTTGTCTCATATTTTTATTTATGTATGTGGATAATTTCACATTTTCATATTTTAGATAATGATATCCAAAGTAGAAACAAACAATGAACGCTATTATATTTTCACAGGCAAGTAACCTCTGCCATTGTAACAATCTCCATTTATACTTTTTCCAGCTATACCACATATGAAAAAGGATAAACAACCTCAGTACTCACTGTACCTAATTCTAAATCACAAAAGAGTCACTGCCTATTTGATTGATTTTTGGCTAAGTCATATATATATATATATATATATATATATATATATATATATATATAGAATAATATATAACATTATAATATAAGACTCATGGATTATATAAGACTCATTTTATATATATATATATATATATATATATATATATGTATAAAATGTTTAAAATATAACATTATAATATAAGACTCATGGATTGTAATCAAATTTGAAGTTTTAGCTGGAGTTTCTAATGGTTTTCTCATTCTCAATAGTCCACCCCAAGTGTACTGTTCTCTCTGATCATCGACTTACACCAACTCCCAGCCTTTGTCAAAACCACCTGTTCATCATGATTCTGAAATGAAGTGTTATATATTCTGAAGTGAATATATAACAACATATATATTGACACTGTTATATCATCTTCCTTTCAATTATTTGTCATTCACTACCTACCATAAAATACATAAGATATTTGTTACTAGCTGGGCGTATTGGCGCACGCCTTTAATCCCAGCACTCGGGAGGCAGAGGCAGGCGGATTTCTGAGTTTGAGGCCAGCCTGGTCTACAAAGTGAGTTCCAGGACAGCCAGGGATATACAGAGAAACCCTGTCTCAAAAAACAAAAAATACAAACAAACAACAAAAAAAAGATGTTTGTTACTAAGAATAATACTGTGACAATAATCCATGTTTTCTATGTCAAGTTCTATGATTTGATCTCAAAGTTCTTCATGTCATTCCAAACATACCCTTTAAAAGGTAATCCTTTGTTGAATTGTTTACCTTTAAATTTTATTCATTTATCTAATTACATAAAAGTTATCCCTATGTGTTCCTTCAAGTTGCCTCTTAATTTAAATAAAAGATTGATATTTTCAGTTTATTGCTATGATTTTAGGGCTCCTTAACAGAGCCATGTTTTTGTCAGTTACTCTAATTTTCTCTACATTTTTCATTTTTTTTATATAGATTATGTCTTTGCATAAGATATTTATCTTATCTAAGTGTGTCTCAGTGAACACACTTTTTCAAGTCATGTGTTATACAGATGCAATAATTTCTTTAGGAGCACAGTCCTTTCTCCTGATTTAATTTTAAACATTATTCTTTATTTAAAACTGGAAAATTAGTTCCAAAGTAGATTGACTAATTTATACCTATACAGATAGCATATTGCATTGCTCTTTCTCCAAAACCTGGTCAATGCTTAATATCAACTTTCTAGAAAATGTGAACTCAGTATTTAGATTGGTTAAATTTAGATTTCCTGTTACTGATGAAAATGAGAAACTTTCATTTGTTTATTGTCTTACTTAATGTTTTACTGCTGTGAAGAAACACAGTTGCCAGGCCAACTCTGATAAAGGCAATACTTAATCTGGGCTACTGTACAGGTTCAGAGGTTCAGTGCATTATCATCAAGGCAGGAACATGGCAGCTTTCAGGCAGACATAGTGAAGGAGGAGCTGAGAGTTCTAAATCTTCATCCTAATGCAGATAGAAGACTGGATTCCAGGCAGCTAGGATGAGAATCTTAAAGCCCACAACCACAATGACATATTTCCTCCAACAAGGCCACACCTACTCCCACAAGGCCACACCTATTGCCACAAGGTCACATCTCCAAATTTGCCACTCCTTGGATCAATTATATTCAAACCACCACATTTATTTATCACATCTTCTATAAAGTGGAGTTACTACTTTCTGGTTTTGCTAAGTTTGTTTTTGGTGTTTTAACTCATTTTTCTTGTGATGAAAAGACATATTCATATATTGACACAAATTCTTTGTCAAGGACTTTTTTTTGCTATCTATATGTGAATTTCCATGAAAAGAAATGATAACTTAATGTAATAGAGTTTGTAAGTGTTATATCTTAAGGCCAGTTAATTTTTTATGTCTGGTTTAAGATCAGCATTCCATATTCTGAGCTAATAAATACATTCTCATTTGTGGATCACTTACATTTTACATATTTTACCTTTCATATTTTAAAAATATTTTTATCATAGTGGAAAGTAGGGATTGTATTTTATAATCAGTCTTTTAAGTAGGAAATTATTACAACACTATTAGTTAAAAAGTCTATTACAGAGATACAAAATAGTAAATGTGGGAGGCTGGTATAAGATACCATTAATGTGAAGACAACTTGGGCTACAGAAAACACTCTCTAAAGCCCAACTTTCTAATTTCTTAAAAATTTAACATTTCTTTTAAGCTCACACTTGGCACCTGTATGCATAGACTATCATATCTTCAGGAATACTGTATATCTCATACTTTTCATCTCACTTCTAGTTCATGAAGTCAGAACATGACTGTTGAGGAGATACATTCATTAAAACTTCATGTTATTATTTTATTTCTTCTCAATAAATGTTGTAAGCATTATGATAATATAATGCTACAAATTAATAACTCCTTTTCGGAACAAAGCTGTATCCCATATGAGTATTTATGATTGCTGAGACGTCTTTAAAAAATCTAGACCTCAGATAGTTTCTCATTATCTTTGTTTTCATACATCTTGATTCTTTTTTTTTAATTTTTCAACACTGTTTCCACAATAGTCATATTCTAATATGATATATATATGCAATTCATTCCTTATGTCTACATTTACCCAGTAGGGTATAAAATCCAAAAGCAAAAGAATGTAACCTACCCTTTTAGTACGAATTAAGATTATCGCAAGGTGTCTCATGTAAAGGAGTTTCCAGACATTTTAGAGTGACAAGCATACAAGATTTGTTTAAGAAGGAATGAAGACGGGGATGGTGAGATGGCTCAGTGGTTAAGAGCGCCGACTGCTCTTCCGAAGGTCTGGAGTTCAAATACCAGCAACCACATGGTGGCTCACCACCGTCCATAACGAAATCTAATGCCCTCTTCTAGAGTGTTTGAAGACACCTACAGTGTACTTACATATAATAAATAAATAAATCTTTAAAAAAAGAAAAAAATTAAAAAAGAAGGAATGAAGACAATTCTTAGCTGTCACACAAATGTGAACACCTGAGCTTGAATCCATAGAACCTACATAAAATGATTAAGGAGGTAGGCATCATTCCAGCATGATTGTGGAGGCAGAGGCACAGTTCACAAAAATTGTGTTCAAAAAAAAGTTAATAAGATTAGCCAGAGAGCATTGCTTAACTGATGAGCTTCATGTTCAGTATAAGAGCCTGCCTCAAAATACAATGGTGCCATCAAGGGAAAACACAAGATGTAGACCATGAGTTTTCACGTATGTGCACAAATATATTCCTGTATATGTGCTTGCATGCAGACTAACATGTACAAGCACCACATACAAAACATCACATTAGACATGTAATATAAATTAATTGATGAATAAAATTGTAAAAGGATTTGCATAAGGAAATAAAAATCCAAGATATAATCCTTCCAAATTGTTTACCAATAGCCACTATTTTATATTTTATATATATTGCTATTTTATATTTTCAGATATCAACATGGCAGGGGAACCCAAACCCTACAGACCAAAGCCTGGAAGTAAGAGGCCCCTGTCTGCGCTTTACAGGTAAGAAACATCATCCCATTCCATATATGAAATGTTTACCACTTTGTGAGACAATATGTAATGCAAGCAATTAAGTAATTAAAAACAACAGATTTACTCTTAAATTCTGGTGGTCATACACACACACACACACACACACACACATACACACACACTTGAAGGCATAACAGATGCTTAATATTCTAACATATACACCTACCAATCCTGTTCTCTTGCTGCAACAAAAATATTTGAGAGAAACAATTTAAAATAAGACATACTTCATTTCATCCCAATTGGCTGTGTTGTTCCTGGACTAATCAGAAGAGAGTTTGCTTTTGATAAAAGTCAGAGAAGAACAAAGCTGCCTACTTTGTGACATACAGGAAACAGGTGACAACGAAGGCATTGAAGTTTGGCTTTAGAAGCACATCTCCAGTGACTTACTTCCTCTAATCAGACACACATGCTAATAAAGGTCCACTCAGTAGATTTATGCATTTATGATGTCCACCTCCTCATGTCCCAACCCCATCTCAAAAGTACCACCAAGTCCAAATAAAGGCTTAAACACATGAGCTTTTGGAAGAGTAGTTCATTATTCAACTGCAGCAATACTCATTCCATCAGGCTGGACACATTGCTTAATGTTGAAGGATGTTTGCCATTCTTCCAGAGAACATGCATTCTGATGTCAGTACCATGAACAGTCTTCACTCTTGACCATTGCCCACATGCCATGTACTGTGGTGTCTCCATGCTACTTGGTGTGTTTTTATTTTGGTCCTATATGATAAATAAAGAACTTAGGTTACATTTCTAGGTAATTTTTACCAGTAGTCAAATCAACTCCATATCAGCAGACATCATACACCATCTTTAAATCTGATTACAAATTAATTCAACCTATTTTGTTATACTATTGTCTCTATTGAGACAATGTAATTCCTTTAGTGTCTATCTTAGTTAAGGATTTTATAGCTGGAAAGAGACCCCCTGACCACAGCAGCTCTTATTAAGAAAAGTAGTTAATTGGGGCTGGCACACACGTTCTGAGGTTTAGTTCATTATCATCGTGTGGGAATCATGATGGCAAACAGACAGACATGGTGCTAGACTCCTGTAGCTGTGAGTGTTACATCTGGATCAGTAGTCAGTAGGAAGAGAGAGAAACACTTGTTCTGGGTGGACATTTGAAACTTTAAATCCCTCCTCCAGTGAGACACTTCCTTCAGCAAGATCACACCTACCCCAACAAGGGTACACCTCCTAATTCGTTCAAATAGTACCACTTCCTAGGAGCAATTTTCATTCAAACCACCACAGTGTCCTAAGGTTGATAGTTATATTTTTTCATTCTATTTTTTGTCTCATTTCTATATCAGTTCATCAGTGACTATATCTATTTTCAAAGTAGATACAATTTTAGACCTTGATTGCTCTGTATTCATGCTTATTAACAAGTGTGAAATGTGGTTGATCTAGGAAAGAAGACAAAAGTAACTTCATAGAACATTCAAGGTTTATTGTATGTTTGCTTGTTTGGGTGGCTGGTTGTTGTTGTTGTTCTTTAACAGCCACTGTTAGGAGAAAAGCAAACACTGTTCAGTTAAGCCATATGTCCCACTTCATGTGTTTTTGCACTTTTCTTTTTTAACTTTAAGTGCTGACATTGCATCTGTCTCTGTAAAATTCACTTTAGTTAGAGTTAGCAAGTTGTTCCAGGCTATTGAGATCTCTATCATCCGATTTATTGGTACTCTCCCAGATATGCTTCATCATTCACTGAATATCCACAGCAAAAGAGTTAAGAGAAGTGTTGAGCAAGCCTTCCTCCTTTACTGATATCATTTGGTTAAAAGAGACTTAAGCAATATGTGATCAGATGGATTGTGTTCTGATAAGGGTTTAAAAGGGTGCTCATGAGAAGGGCCCGTGCTGTTCTCTTGTCTTTATTCTCTGAGCAAAATAGCAGAAAAAACAGATCTCGTGGAAGGTCCTATTTATACTAAAGATCCTAAGTCTATCCAGTATGTAACCACCAAAGATTCCCAAGCTACTGCGAAAAAAAAAAAAAAAAAAAAAAAACGTATTTATCGTCTTCTTTTGGATGTCTCAATGTATTCAATATGATAGTATGTACCTAAAGGTATTCAACCTAATTAAAATATTTTATACAAAACAGGTAGCAACAAGAATAAATTCTTATATTTACCATAAAGTACTTTTCAGTGACAGAAATACACAGGGATAAAATTATTACCCAAACAAATGGTGTTTGTTTCACCTTGTTTGAAGCAAAGCTAAGCACTGCCAAATTATTTTATGATTAGTTTCATTTTAAATGTATGCAAATACAGTTGATGCTACAGAATCTTTAAAGTAATGTTTTCAATTATTAACAAAGCAAGCAGGCCAAGCTTTTCTTTCCTTTCTCATCAGGGTTACTTGTGTCTATATAATGCTGTTAGTTTCCATAATTTCTCTGTTCTGGGGTTTTTTGATTTTCTTATGGAGATGAAATCTCTTGACAATACACTAATGCCTTTCTGTAATTTTATACTACCAAGTTAAATTGAGTTATAAATGCAAAAGAATTAGAAACAAGTTTTGTTTAAATATACTGTACTGTATATAAATTACTTCAGTGGGGGAAAGATTCATTTGTCCTATTTTTATCTGTTAAAGAAAATTAAAGTTGAGGTAAATGCAAATTAAGATAGTAATAAAGAAAACAAAAAGAAATGACTGAGGAACTGAGAAAGACCCCCTTTTTAAAATATAGTTTATTCTTACATAAATTTAATATTACTTTATTTTTACAGGGAAAATGTTTCTGCAGTCATTATTCACCTATTTAGCACACAAATCCAGCAGGGTGAGATTATATGTCTTGTTGTATAAATAAGAAATCTAACTTTTGAAAAGAATAGTAGATTTCTTTTTAATTCAAGGTACCAAGATTAGAAACTGAACTCAGTTCTTCAGCTTCTATATCTGGTGACCTTATCATTAGAATGAAGCTTTTAACATTCATTTACCTGCTAGCACCTTAACAAAAATAAATTATACAAATGAGGGCTTTTTGAGTCACCAACACCAGTAATCAATCATGTCTCTGCCTGTGGATACCATGCCAGCAGGTGAAAGAACAAAGATTGCATATCAGATACATTGTAAGAGCAATAATGTTGGCATCTACTTGTGCAATGGTAAGATCTAAGGGTCAAGTTATCTAACAGCCTGGTTTCCACCTTTCTCTCTTACTTTTCTATTTTCTTCCACATTAACCTTGCACTCAAGGACCTTCACATGTTATACCACTTAGCTATATTATGTCACTGTTTTTATGTTATTTTATTTTGAAACAACTGTAAATTGTTGTCTTAACTGGTCTTGAACTCACATCACAGCACATTGTAGGCATTGAATTTATGATTCTCCTTCCTCAGTCTTCCAGCTAGCTGGAATAACACACTTGTATCATGAGTCCTAGCTGTAATTTTCTTGATATTAAATATCCTGTATCTGAGGTGAAATTACATCCCCCATTCAGAAGAGGCAATGTCCTCTTGGAAATGACACATTCAGTACGTCCTAGTGTTGGAAGGTTTGAATCTATTTCTTTACACTCCATGAAATAGCATAGTTCTACTTGCCCATCCATCTACTAATGCACTTTACTACGGCCACAGAGCACTTATTTACTATGCTTAAAGGGGTCAAAGGACTGCTGGTACAGAAATATAAAACTACAGAGTAAAGAAAGAGCATAGCAGGGTAAAAGTGTGTTGTCTGTATATTTAAAGGAAGTTTCTCATTTACTATATGCTTTAAACTGTTGTGTCACCATAAAGATGCTCCATCAGGGCCTGTGCCTGATCCATACTAGGGCCTTCTTCACCACCCCCACATTTGCCTTGTCACTATCATTGGCCACATTCTGCTTTCCCCACTGAATACCCACAGACACAGTGACGCTTTACATCTTATTTTTAGAGGAGTTTTCAATTTAGTCATACATCTTTCACTTGTATCTATTGTATATTTAATTTACATGGCATACACAGTACATAAAAATATAAATTATGAGAATTAAAGTAATCTGACTGAACTGTACACAAGTTAGATGCAGAAATAGATGAAGACATCCTAGGTGCCTGCATGTGCTTCAGGAAGAAGACCAATGAGAGTGTTCTATCTCATTTCTCAGTGGAAGGAAGTGGGATCTCTACAAGTTATAGGGAGAAGGGGCTGCTTGAGCTGCCTTCTAAACAAGTAAGGACTTCATACAAAAATAAGGGCATAATGAGCAGAGAAAACATGCAAAGGCTGAAGCACAGAGGAGACAGAGGAGTACCTCACAGTGGGAGCTGGCATGGCTAATTTGGAAAGGAACAGAATCATTCTGTTGGTAGAGCCTGTAAATATCTCTATGCATGATATTAATATTAGGCTTTTATTTGGATACAACAAGAGATCATTTAATTATGTAACTGATTGGAAGTGAGCTGTGAGTGAGTGAGTGAGTGAGTGAGTGAGTGAGTGAGTGAGTGAGTGAGTGAGTGAGTCAGTGAGTGAGTGAGGCCCAAAGTTTCTAGCGTAGGCAAAAAGGGAATGATCACAGGAATGAGATAGAAGAAACAGGAGAGACATGCTAAGCATGGAGAGCTCAGATGTAACATCCGTACAAGGGAAAAAAATAAATAATTCTCTATGAACATGAATTCATAGAGACAGGCAATTCATTAAAATGGCTCTTGAAATAAAAAAGTCTCCCATTAGGGTCCATTTGTAAATGAAACATAATTAATCATTTCTGAATATTTCATAAATATTGGACCTAGACCTAACAATGAATAGCTCATCCGTTCTGTAGAGAAAATATTGTAATTTTTAATAAATTGCTCCTTCAAATGTTCTGTGTACATTGCAAGTTTCTATGGTGCTCTGAAATTATGATTCTCCCCTAGGAAGCAAGTTTTCCCTCATGCTAAGTTCCAATTAATGCTAAATAATTGGTAAATGGCAGTTATGATTTGACTCTTTTGCTTCTGCTTATAAAGCAGACAGAGCTTTTCACTATGGTTTGGGTAAAAATATCAAATACACCAAATACACCAAGGAGCACAGGAATATTCATCAAAGCTAAACAAATGCAGTTTTTCATCAAGTAGTGGCAGCCTTCTGCCATACAGAGAACACTCCTTGAAAGATGGATAGCACAAAAGGTTTCATCTCATTAACTTTGAAGAGGTAATTAAGTACCATTTTCAAATATTGTTGGCATCACACAGGTTCTTTTGTATCCAAGAAGACATTTCTAATCAAGATACCATGAAGAAACTTTAGGTCTTCTTAGGATTGGAAAATGATAGCCTTTAGGTAGCAGAATCATCTTTTTCAGGCCATCCTCACTGGTACTGGAAGTGATGAACATGGGAGAGTTATTTTGATGATCAAAATCAGAGCTTGTCTAAGCAATGTGACTACAGTAAAATACCCATAGTGACTTATTTTTCATTCCATTGGCATGGACTTTGTTATCTTTCATAATGGTTTTGGAATATCTCAAGGAAAAGATTCCGTGACACACACACCCCCTTCCCCCGCCCAGGAGTCACAGAATGCCTTCTGAGGTATTAACAATAGAAATTAAAACGATGGAAGTTAAGTCCTAATTCATTGCTGGAACAAAGTAAGTATGGAGAAAATGTGGCCTGGACATCTCTAGCTTGCTGGCTTCCTCAGCTCACTGAGTTCATTATGGAACTTTTGATTGTGATATTTAGTTTGTTTCTCCTTTTATAGTGTCCAGGACAACACACCCTCTGTGGACAGCTTTAGCTCTGGAACAGCTTCTTTCCATTCCCCATTTTTAGTGAGGTGGTCCACTGAAAGGCAGCCCACTTTGCTTCCAGTGTGGAGCATGTGGATGGAAGGGACGTATCTTTCCTTTGCAGTCCCAACACCAATGGAGAAGCCTTACTAAGAGTTGATGCAAATATTCCTAGTGAAATGTTAGACAATGGCTACAAGGCAAACAAGGCATGACCAGTGACATGCACCGGACCTCTATTCCTCAGCTTCTTTGGCCACATGAAGGAAGAAAATAACAGTTTTCTAAAAGAGAATATGCTTATGAGATTATTATATCTATAAAATGTTAACTATGCTAATTTTCATGATTATTCAAAGAAAATATCAATACTAAATATTATACTATATTTGCTTAAAAAGCAAATAGGAAATGATTAAATGACTAGCATTTCTTCCTTTTAAAAATGTTTAATGTGCATTCATTATTAGAAACCAGATTTATTTGACCAGAAGGCAATGTCACTACAACATAAGAATTGTAATCATCATTAATTTGTTGATGAATCATAAGGAAACTAACAGAAGCAGTGATGAAAAGAGTTAGTGGCAAGGACACAGCAGGTGAATGATTGGAAGTGATAATGTTGATAAGCTTACAGCCAACTAAATTAGTTAATTTATCTTATAGCTTCTCAAAGCAAATCTTTTTATTGATCTCTACTTTGTTACATTTTGTAAATATTGTGTTATTTTGATTATTTTTATTTTGTAAGATTATAATGTGATGTGATCATATCATTTATCCTTTCCCCTTCTATCCATCAAACCTTCCCATATAGCTCCCTTGTTCTTTTTTTCAAACTCATCACCTCTTTCTTCATTAACTATTGGTACACACACAAACACACACACATTCCTAAATATATAAGTTCAACCAGCTTAGTATGTAGAATGTTACTTCTGTGCATGTTTTCAGGGATGATCGTTTGGTTAACCAAATGCAAAAGCATTTAGTGCTTTTGCTTATGGTACATTTCTCACAATTTAATGCTAGGCAAATGTAAGTTACAAACCTTTTCACTAAAAGTGTTCAAATAAATGCTGACACAATACCAATAAAAATAGTTCTGCTGCAGGCAATTCTCTGCTAAGTTAAAGAATGGCCTCTTTGTCATTTTCTGATTAATTTTACTGTACAAATTCCTATTATAGCTTCTTGCCCTTGGAGCAGGACATGCTAGTGATAGAAGGGTTATTATAATGTAATGCCTTAACACAGAGTATCTATGTAAGACCTTTGTGATTCACATTATTAAAATGTCCAATATCTGTTCACTTGATTTGAGGCCAACTTTTTAAAACATGGAAGTAACAGCTCAGGAATTAAAGGAAAGTAAAGATCAGGCAAAAATGTAAGCATATTAAGAAAATGTGTACAATGACAAGAGTTTATAACTCTTTCTCTAGGGTCTATCCCACATGCTCAAATCTCATTGCAAATGTTAAAACAATATGAAAGATGTATCCAGTATCTCCTCTTTGCAACCGACCAGTTCCATATAATTTTTTCCAATGAAAATTACCTAGATGAACCCTAGAACACAGAATTTAAAAGAAAAAGGATTATGTGGAAACAGCAAATTTTACAAGATTTCTCGTAGGCAACATTTAAAGGAAGGATAATTAGTGTAGTAAAGGAAGGTACTCAAATATTTGAGAATTTATTTTTCTTTATTCTCTTTTCTGGCAGAAATGTATTGCATAGAATTTTATCTACCGTCTAAAATTATAAAACTATCATTTTATACCACATGTATACACATACATATGCACATACATGCACGCACACCCACACCCACACATACACACACAGAGAGAGAGAGAGAGAGGGAGAGAGAGAGAGAGAGAGAGAGAGAAAGAGATAGAAAGAGAAAGAGAGAGAAAGAGAATTTAAAGCAGGTAACATTCTCATGAATTCTCACAAAAAATATAAAAAATAAAACAAACAAACAAGCAAAACATGTAAGATCCCTTTATAATTCATTCAAGGCAATTTTCCATACTGTGAATCCTCTGGTGTGGGTTTGAATGGTGGCCCGCATCCACTCTGCCACAGGGCTAGGGCTGCTGGAGAGGCAGGATGCAAGAGTTTTGACTGCGCAGACCCCCATGGGTTGGACTATGTGAAGCCTTGGGTCCCCACTCTGGGACTGGGCACAACAGGTTCTCAGACTCTTGGGCAATACAGGAGCTGTTGGATCTAGCCTGGGACTGAAGGAAAAAAGGCTGGAAGGGGGCTCCAGCTGGGTCTAACAGGGATGAGAGGGTCTTTTGCTTGCTTGGCAGGCAGGCAGCTTGCATTGGTGGAGACCTTGGCTGGGAGCGTTGAGAGACTTTCTGCAGGAGACTAGGCCACCTGCTCTTGAGAAGGAGGCCTGCTCCATTGCTCCCCAGAGCAGATCCCAATGAACAGAGACATTCCATTGTTTTAATGCATTTATTGCCATGGAGGAGAGTTGTGATGAGTAAAACCTTACCCCTCTTTCTCAGGCTGGGTCTGAGGTTAAATACCTTTTTCAGGGAGGAGTGTCTGAGAAGGGCAGTTTAATTGGCTAAGTCCTTCAGACCATTAGGTGCCTCACTAAAATGGAGATCTGTCTTAAGGCTACATGATCTATGGTCACAGCCTCTACCTGTGGAGGGGCTTGGGGCATTGCCCTTACGTGACTGATGGCCACAGACCTGTAGAGTGGAGAGCTGTGGTCTCATGCCAGGAGCCTGGTGTCTAGGGGCCTGGCAATATGCCTACTGTTCCTTGCAGAGTTATCTGCAGGGTCTCTGGGGTTTTAAACCTAGCTCAACCAGAAACCAGGCTGTGTTTAATGGTCCCAAACTCTGGCAAATCTACCACCTAATAGAATTCTACAATGGAGTTCCAGGGTCTCCTAAGCTTAAATAGCCCACAAATTTAAACACATATAAGAAAGTAAGAGTGGACCAACTACTTGATGGCTTGATCACCCAGCCTTCAAATTTATAGAAAACAGAAGCATGGGTGGGTGTTTTCCACATGTTACACTGTGACCAATGAACCAGCTGCTTCATTCTTCTTCTTTGATGGAACAAAGGGCCCCCAATGGAGAAGCTAGAGAAAGTACCCCAGGAGCTGAAGGGGTCTGCAACCCTATAAGAGAAAAAACAATATGAACTAACCAGAACCCCCAGAGCTCGTGACTCTAGCTCCATATGTAGCAGAAGATGGCCTAGTTGGCCATCACTGAGAAGAGAGGCCCCTTGGTATTGCAAACTTTATATGCCCCAATACAGGGGAATGCCAGGGCCAAGAAGTGGGAGTGGGTGGGTAAGGGAGAAGGGCTGGGGAGGGTATAGGGAACTTTTGCGATAGCATTTGAAATGTAAAATAAGAAAACATCTAAAAAAAAAAAGACATGAATGAGGTAATTTTACCATGATACTGAAGGGACTGGAATTTGTATTTTCTTTTCTTAGTCTCTAGGTGAGAAAGAAGATAGAAAGAGATTTCACATTACAGCTTGAAGCTTATTTTCTTGAACCAAATTATTTCATCAAGAAGATTCACATACAGCCTTTAACACCATGTGCTCCTAACACTGAACTGTTTGATTTTGCCTTAGATTGGAGTGCTGAGGTTACAGTTTAAACAGTATACTGTATGTCCACACCAGGGTGAATTAGGGGAGCGTGCATCTCAACTTTTCCCTGCATGGAAGGAAGATGCTTTATATGCATTATCTTTTTAAAAACAATATCATTCATCACCCATAAGTTGAAAATTCTTTTCTGATTGTGATAATTTCACTTGCTTTCTTTACCATTATAAATTCTTTGTTCTTTTCACTGAATTTTAATCCAGTATCTTGTTTTCTTTCTATAGATTATCTCTTAGTGTTGGGAGGTTGTCTGGTGCTGGGTTTTCAAATACTAAATACTGCCCCCCCAAGATCTGATTGCTCCAGGTGAACAGATCCTCACTTATACTAAAGGATACTTTGGTTGTCTTAATTCCTGACTAGTTAAATAAATGTCATTGATGGCAAATTACTATGGGAGAATAGAGATAGGCAAGGTTTAGGTAACTGGGCTGGAGTTCACAAGAAGAACAAGAGGAAGAAGAAGGATAGTGGAGAAAGGGGGAGGGGAAAGAAGACAGAAAGAACAAGAGGTTTCTATTAGACATGATAGACCAGCAGCATGTTGCCAAGTAAATCCCCCTGAAGACAGACCAATGGAGCAGAAATAACAAAGGTGTGACTTGATCAGCAAGTACTTAAGGAGCAGAGCTGGGAAATTAATAGTCTAGAGTATAGAAAAATAGACTACTGGTAATTCATTCAGTAATTGTGCTAAAATGATTTTTAAGTAATCTATAGGACTGTGCCTTGATTATGGGAAGGCTAGCAGGGTCATATTAATAACTAATAGAGTTATCACATAACATTTGAAAAACCATTAAGTACTTGGTAAAAGATTTAGGGCATTGTTTCCCAAGTGAGAAACGAGTCAGTTACCTCTTATTTTGAAGGGCTACCTGATAGTCAGTAACTTTTAATCCTTTTATGCTTACCTTCATTCATATTAAAACCATAGCAGGTGACCCATTTATTCAAGTTGTAATTATATACCCAGAGAATCATGGAAGAGGGATTATAAAAGAAATAGAAATATGCTTTAATTCTTGGGTGTAACAAACGGACAATGAATAGTTAGAATATTTAATACTAGAGTGTTACCTTTTCACTGTGCAGTTGAGAAGGATATTAAGCTAAAATATTTCTCTAACCCAGGAATCTTGTTCACAAACATGGTAGAAGAGGAAAAAGCTTGAAACCATAATGTAATTCTTATCAGAAGCAATTCCCTGAGAGATTGAAAACAGAGTAAAATACAAATTCATAGCCAATAAGCTAAAACATAACAAGCTTATTTGTAATATAAACAGTCACTAATTCCCTAATGACATTCAAAACATCATTGATTCTAACATTCTGAGTAACGGAGTCCTAATTTATGCTATCTAATTGACTTGCAGAGGAAGAAAAATAAATAGTCTTCTCATGTATTTTGGACAGGAGATAGTTTGATTACTCAGGACAGGTGCCATTTGAAGTTAATGTCCTCCAAACACTCTGTATTAGGTTAGCCTTTCATTTCTGTGACTAAATATGTTAGAAAATGGTGTTAACCACTTATTTATTTTGACTAATAATTCAGATGAGTCAGTCTTTGGCCACTGGTTCCATTGTTGTGCCCTTGGTATGAGGTTGAAACCTTCCAGTTGAAGGACATGGTGGAACAAAAATGCCAATCAAAAGAACAGAGACACTGAAAAAAAAGTTAGGCACAATAAATACCACTCAGGGCCACATCCAAGTGACCGAATACCCCAAGAAAATCTTACCTTCTACCTCCCACAATCTCCCATAACTATCATGTCATCTAATTATGAATCTATAATAGAGTAACACCTTAATGAAGTCAGAATCATCACCATCTAATCACTTCTCCAATCCCCTATGTCCAACCATTGGCAACCGAGCCTCATACAGAAACGAGTTGAGAGACACTTCATATTGACTCCTCAACAGTCTGGTCCTGAATTCCCAAGGCCTAGGTACAGATCATTCTGCAAATTTATTTACTTCATCTTCAATGTCACAAATTCTTAAAACTCTAGCATTTTTCAAATTTTCTGTGAGACTCATGACAGAATGATAGCTGAGTAATACATGCATATATATGTACACACATATACAAATGTAACCCTGTAGTTCTATTTCTAGGATCCAAGGCACATGGTGCTTGATATAGATTCTAATGGGAATGGAAGTTCTGACTCTTGTTGATTGAAAGCTACATGGGCTCTTTTGGGGATGGTTATGTTCACGGCCTACAACATATGTCTTCAGATTTTATGTATTCCTGGAACCTTCAGCTTCCAGGGGTCTCTATTATAGCCATAACTCTTGTATTATGCATGTCTGAAAATTCAGTTTAATGAGATTGATGTCAGTGGTCAACACAGCACAAGAAAATGCTGGGAACCTTTGGTTCGTACCTTAAGTGATCTCTAAATGTCTGGGTTACTGAGTATGGATACAAACTTTCCTAGGAGGTTCTGTGTGAACAAAGAATCCTGGATCTCTCTTCTCAAAACAAAGTAATTTTTTTCATCCCACTCAACATAACTAATTAAAGGCTATACATGATTACTGCATTTTTTCAATTAGTTTTTATTAGATATTTTCTTAATTTACATTTCAAATGTTATCCCGAAAGTTCCCCCCATCCCCCTGCCATGTTCCCCTGCCCACCCACTCCCACTTCTTGGTCCTGGTGTTCCCCTGTATTGGGGTATATAAAGATCACAATACCAAGGGGCCTCTCCACCCAATGCTGCCCGACTAGGCCATCTTCTGCTACCTGTAGAGCTAGAGACACATGTTCTGGGGGTTCTGGTTAGTTCATATTGTTGTTCCTCTTCTAGGGTTGCAGACCCCTTCAGCTGCTAGGATTCTATCTCTAGCTTCTCCATTGTGGTCCCTGTGTTCCATCATATAGATGATTATGAGCATCCACTTCTGTATGAGACAGCTATATGAGGTTCCCTTAAGTAGGCACTAGCTGTCCTATGCAATCGTGTCTGAGTTTACTGACTGATTATGGGATGGATCCCTGGTGGGTTAGTCTCTGTATGGTCCATCCGTCTTAGCTCTAAACTTTGTCTCTGTCACTCCTTTCATGGGTGTTTTGTTTCCTATTCACAGGAGGAATGAAGTATCCACGCACTGGTCTTCCTTCTTGATTTTCTTGTGTTTTGCAAATTGTATCTTGGGTATTCTAAGTTTCTGGGCTAATATCCATTTATCAGTGAGCGCATATCCAATGACTTCTTTTGTGATTGGGTTACTTCAGTAAGGATTATATCCTCCAGATACATCCATTTGCCCAAGAATTTCATGCATTCATTTTTTTAAATAGCGGAATAGTACTCTATTATGTAAATGTACCACATTTTCTGTATCCATTCCTCTGTTGAGGAACATCTGGGTTATTTCCAGCTTCTGGCTATTATAAATAAGGCTACTATGAACATAGTGGAACATGTGTCCTTTTTACCAATTGGGACATCTTCTGGAATATCTTCTGGATACTGGTTTGCTGTATATTGTTTTTATTATAAAACAAAGTAATTTAAAAGAGTTTGTGCCTTTGTATACAAGGACTTACAATAGAAAAGATCTGACCAATTTCTGAGGTATTGCAGTGGCCCTCTTCCTTCCATGTGCAAAGTACTTGGATTGTTTTTGATAGTGCTAATCTCTTTCAGAAACCACACATTCATTGATCCTAACATTATTCAGACCTATTTTCTAACTGAACTGCAAATTTCCAGATCCCTGTACTCTGCTCTTTACTCACAATTATCACAACAAATCTGGCTAAATGCACTCAGTAATACCACTCTTCTGAGTGCATTTCTCCATCAAATCAAGTAGTCTGTTACTTTTAGATCAGATTGCAAGACCAAAATGGAGACAGACTCTTTGCCAAAACGTGAATAGCAACAGCAATATCTCAGAAATGGGCCCGGTCCTTACTATTATTTGTATTCAGAAATACAAAGGATAAGGTCTTCTAAATGACTTTGTTTTGAGGAGATCCAGGATTCTTTGTTCCCATAGTGCCTTCTGGGAGGGTTTGTACCCATGTTTAACACCCAGACATTCTTTACATTCCTGTCAGCAATCTTTTTTCAAGATCTACCAAGAAATCTGTTTCCAGGGTTTCTCTAGTTCACACCTCCAAACTTATCCAAACACTTCCCAACACACTTGCAAATTGTTTTGTTCTTCATAGTCAGGTAATCAGGATAGAATCTTCTTGATGTAGATTTTCTCTCAATCATGGTTGTATCACTGTGAAGACATAAATGATACAATTTAAAAGGAGAAATGTTAGATTTGGGCTGAAGTTTCAAAAGTTGTTCTTTTTGCCTGTTCCTGCATACAAACGCAAGAAGGTGCTGCTCCCAATACCTCAAAGAGACACTGCCCTAAATCCTATCTTTTATAAGTCTGCTTTCTAGGATAAGAATTACATAGAATATTACCCAATTTAGGCATATTTTTAGAGACCTGTTTTCTTGGGTTGTCTCATGCTGCATGTTGTAGTTCTAAATTACTCCAACCCAGAGTTACCAGTTTTAAGCCAACTTTCTGCTACCAATGTTACAAATTTTTAAGCATAACCAATAACTTATAAGCCAATAATCTATTACCAAGACATATAAAACATATTTATACCTTTAAAACTATTCAGAAACAAAAATGAAATGGCTGCATACATTTGCTTATTTAAACCAAACAAAATTCTTAATTTCTCTCATGAGAAACGGTCTTGATGCAAACAGCAAGAGGATTTTTATTTCAAGAGCACTCTAGGGCCCACAGTCTATATAGGACCTGAGTAGCTGGGTAAGGGGTATTTAAAGGGAGAAACCACAACTCAAGGGGTTGGGGAGGGCGTTGTTGGAAAATACCAAAAATACCAGTTAAGAGTCTCCAGGAAGTGGAAAGTCAATACAGTTTTCTATGAGCTTCTAAGAATAGCACATTTGCATAGCGGGTTCTAGCAATGGTCAGGGTGGGTGAGGGTGACTTTCTTTGAAGGAATACTCCCTGAACCCAAGATGTGGGTTACTGAAAGAATGTTGCTATCTGTGTTATGATTAGCATACCTTAGAGCATTGAGTCACAAAGGTCACATTCTCATGCCTGGGCCTAAAGGCCTAGATTTTATCTTTCACTTTTTCATATACAGCATACATAGAAAGCAAGAGCCCTATCATTCTTGATATTGAAGTTTCAATAAAAACATTTTTAACTCCATGAGAAGATTCGGAATCATAGGAAATTAAGAAATTGAAATGTTAACACACACACACACACACACTCAAAAAGGTCCTTACAGTTAAAAGGTTTTTAGAGTGATAGGATATTTATGTAAGAAAAGAGAGGAAGGAAAGTCAGGAAATTGCGTATCTGCAATAGGAATAAGCCTGTCATTTTTTTAAAATTGTATTTATCCCATTAGTAGGAGAAAACAGGGTCAAAACAGAGAGTAAGTTAGGACATCTTAGAACTGGAATTGTAACCCAGATTTTCTGCCTCCACTCAAAAACCCATTCCATAATTTCAAACCCTCTTTCCAGTTTAAGTGTTTGGGAGGTTTCTTCTTTAAAGCAGAAGCACAAGTGAGAGTGTGGTTTGAAGGTAGACTTGGGTAATACAAGTTTGTATGGAACATCTTCTCCAGCAGGTAAAAGTCTCTGTCCATGATTGCTTTGTAAATCAGGACTTTACCTGTAAAGCCATCATTGCATATTCTGTGCTCTTCAAGTAGTTTATCATATATCAACACAAAAAATTAAAAAGAAAAATATGAATATGTAGAATACTCAAGCCCATTTTACATATTGAAAGTAGAAAGAAAATATGCATGTGATTTTATAAAAACTGTATAAAATTACATATGAATCATGACAAACCACGTGACTTTTCTCTGCTCTCATCAAGTCTCATTTATACAATGTGAATGTCTTTTTATTAACCACACAAATTATTTTTATAAATGCCAAGATCCTACCTGGCTGGAAACGGTTGAATTGAGACACAGCATTGGGACGCAAGGCAAAGGATTAGTGATTTCTGGCCTTTTAGTTCTCTAACTGTTCTGTGCTTCATTAAGCAATGGAAAACTTAACTAATATTTACTTTATAAACTTTAGTATGTAATTCTCTGGAATTGACATATGCTGAATAGCAGGGGGGAATTCAGTAGAGGATTTATTCCTAGTGCTCTTTTTTTCTGAACTACTAGCAAGGAGACATTCCCAGGCCTGGCTAGCTAACTCCTTGGGAACTAGAGGAAAATGAAAGAGTCACTCACGTATACATATACATATATACATACACATACGTATACTCATATATGTACATGCTACGTAAAGTGGAAAATGACTGCAACACTACATTTGAATGGATGGATGGATGGATGGATGGATGGATGGATGGATGGATGTCACAGAGCCACCCAAGCTCATTATTATTTCTTTTCCCTGGCCTTTTTATAGAGAAAAGTTCTTTAAAACCTTACCTCATAGATAAAATGTTACACAAAATAGGAGTTACAAAAGGATGTTGATATTAAGCTCAAAGCAGTGTTTCATTTCACATGCTCATTGTAAGTTCAAAGCAACAGTTTCTCATGGCCTTATCTATCAAAGTGTACACCTGTGACTTCATCCTTGGACTTAATGCTTTTTCTTTAACATTATTTTGTCCCAAGCCTATTTCTCTTTTTAGTGTAAATTATGAAAGCTCATTGTATTTCTTATTATGTAGCCTTTACTTACTTACTTACTTACTTACTTACTTACTTACTTATGAGGAGTGGGCACATTTAATTCTTGATTTTAACATTATTACATTTTTCTGGCAAAACAACTAAGACCATCCCTTGAAAATTTCTTCCTAAAATTACTTGAATCAAATAAGGAATTCTACAAAATTATTAATTCATCTCCACAACATTAATTCATGAAAATTCATCTTTATATTGAACTGCAGGAAATCTGTTCAATAGGGTGAGGTAACATACAGGTATTATATTAATTTAATAATGACAAGAAAGACAAATCAGTTACATGAAGCAATCCTGAGATGAACTCTCTTTGGGACCACACCTCATAGAGCTCACCCATTGCTGATCATGCAAAAATGGTGGGGTAGCTCCAGGAAGACCACCTGCTGGCCTTAGTCTAGCCTAGATGACTCCCAACATATAAAATTAGATTATTTTATGTTCTTTATATTTTATCCTGGTCAAATAAACATTAAAAATAATTCTTAAAACTAATGGGGTAACAATGTTATGTTAAAAAGTTTTCAAAGCTTAACTATAACAGTTCTATTCCTAGAAAATTGAAGTTAATAGTATCTTAGTATGGACTGGTAAAATATATTTTGATTACAAACAGTCTATTTTTTTTCTTGTGAAATTTTCATATTTTATCCTGCTTGCTTTAAAAGGCAGTTCTTGTGTTCGACCTTTATCTATAAGGAATAAACCTGAGTTGTTTCTTTTCCTATGCTTGGACAGAAGAGGATAGTGAGGCATCATTGTCTTAGTAAATTATCAGTTACCTATGTTTGACACACATTATTCCCTTGGAAAAATAATTAAACTATTAAACCTTCAAAGCATTCTTTCCAGTGGAATTGAATGTGATTATAGTCTGTTTCACTGACACTTTTACATTTCAGAATATTTGGGGGATCTTCCATTTCTAAGAAGGTTACTGTTTTGCTCATGTTTACAATACGGGAGAAGCATGGTCCATTAAACCCATGACATTGGGATACCAAGGAGTTTGTATTTTAACATTTTCATGAAAAGTTCCTTCTGGCAGGAAAACACTCTTGTGACAGAACTACGAGTCATTAGAATGCACACTGGACTGAAAGCTAGAAACCTGCAACTATAAAGCTAATCTCATTCAAAAACTAGCAGTTTAGAAGCAATTCAAGCTTCTTTAAGTCATTTTCTCATCATTAAATGAAGAACTCAGAATACATCTGAGTTAGTTTATCGTCATTTCCATTGTTCTAAGACTCTGTTGTTTATGTTTTAATCTGGAGGAAAAGCCAGGCTTCCATGCTTCCATGTGCAATTTATTTGTATTTACTTTCAAATACTAGACAATACCCCAAATACATATCTAAATAAGACATTGTATATATTGAAACACATTTTAGAAGATAATCTTAAATATTGTTATAATGTAAAAATATTAAATTGTTTCAAATATGTAGTTTGAATATTTCTCTATAATCATAAGATAATCTGATACAAACAAAATATGATATAATAATAATATGCTGATTATGCTAATAACCTCAAAAGATATTGAGAGTGACATAGAAAAGGTTTTAGCATTTGATTATAGAAACAAGAAACAAACATATATAAAATTATTACCACACTCACAATATAAATTACCTTTCTGTTACTAAAATAAAATACCATAAAATATCATGACCAAAGCAAGTACAAGAATAATTTGTTTTGGGTTACAATTTCAGGGGGCTAGATATCTACAATAGTAGGAAAGTTATGTGACTGGAGTTGAAAGCTCAGAGATTACATCTCAATCCCACACCAAATGTAGAGTACATACTTTAGGGTAAGACTATAAGCTCTCAAAGCTGCCCTACTGACATGCTTCCTCTAGCAAGGCTGTATTTCCTGAAGGTTTCATAACCTACCCAAACAACACACGAATTGGAGGACGGTATTCAAAACCATGAACCTACAAGGTAAGTTCTCATTGAAACCACAACAATCAGCCCTGACCCACATAGGCTCCTGCTCAGATCACAATTAAACATGTGATAAAAATTCAACAATTTCAAAATCCACAATCTTTAACAGGCTCATCACTAATCAAAATCCAAAGTCAAAAGCCCCAAATCTCCCTTATGATTCAAAACCATATCTTTAATACTCTGTAAACAAAATGTTACAAATCAACCATACATAAGAAACAGAGAGTGTAACACTATATCATATGCCAGTAAGATGGTGCTGAAAGGGCCCGGATATAGCGGTCTCGGGGGAAAACATACCAATCCCTGGCAAACATGGAGGCGGAAGCTCACGGTCAGCTTTTAGATGGAACACAGGGTTCCCAAGGAAGAAGGAGCTAGAGAAAGTACCCAAGGAGCTAAAGGGGTCTTCAACCCTATAGGTGGAAAAATAACCATGAACTAACTAGTACCCCCTGGGCTCGTGTCTCTAGCTGCATATATAGAAGAGGATGGCCTAGTTGGCCATCAGTGGGAAGAGAGTGATATGCATTATGCACAAGCACTCAGGCAGAAAATAGTGACGATTTTTTAAATGCTCCATGCAATCCCACATCTTCACCAGTCCCCACAGTTATTGGAAAAAGTTAATTTTCTAAAAGGGCAACTTCATTAACTTTAGTCTCACAGTTCAGTGCTGGCCAGCCGCCCATGTGGAGATAAAGTCATTGTCAGAGCTAACTGCCTGAAGTGCTGTGTCAGTCAGTTAGTAGCAAGATAGGACAGGGTCTCACTGTGTGAAAAAGTGTAAAGGAGCAGGGTGTATAGAGAGAACAGCTGAAGTCATCAAAATGAAAAAGGTAAAGTCACCACTTTATTTTTTTTTTATTGACATAAACATGGATGCATGGTGATGACCTCTGACTTGGGTTAGCAAGAAAACAATGAGACAGTATTTCCACCCAACTCCAACTGACCCACACTGTCCTAAATTTGTTACCCCAATTCTTTGCTGCTGCTTTGAAAGGAAACAATGTATGAGATTTACAAATAATAACTACATAAGCCAGGTTGTAGCCATCATATACAGGGCATAGTCCTAGGTCATTTGAACAAGGGAAACCTATCAACACAGCACAACAAATGGATAGCAGTTAGTAGATACAGGGCTTTTTAAGTTTTTATTTTTATTGAAAATAATTTTTTTCATACAACATATTCTGATCCATACTGCCCCTCCCTTTTCTTGCCCCATATCTTTCCTTCCTATCCAACACCATGCCTACTGTTACTCTCTTTATAATAAATACAGGCAAATAAAAACAAAAACAAAGAATAATAAAACAAAGCAAACATATAAATAGGCAACAAATATAGAGCATCACACACACATATACAACCACACATACACAACCACACACTTACACACACACAAACACACACACAAGATTGGGGAGAGAGGAGGGCTTTTAAGAATGATGCACTAACAAATCCCTGAATTTGTAAAGAATATACATAAATTTCTATTTGTGCAAATAAATTACAAAGAGCAAATAAGCAGGATCGGGAGTAAGACATATCTCTGGAGTAAGACATATCTCTGGAGTAAGACATATCTCTGGCTAGGGTTCTGCAATGAGATGCTGACAGGGGAAAGAAGACCAAAGATTTGGACATTTACAGTAGCATCTGGACAATCTCAGTAGCCAGTGTCCATAATATAGCTTGTCACAACAATCATTAGTACTTAGAAGTTAATGTACATCCTAATTTTAGAGAAAGATTGAGTCAATGGATAGACCAATGAGTAAATAACTCCTTCACATGAGTCATTACTGAGGATAGTCAAAAACATTAGAGACTTGAAAAAAGTCTGACCCTAGATGTAGGGTTTTGGGTCCAGTTTCTGCTCTGCCACAGGGCTTGGCTAGTTGGGGAGGCAGTAGCCAGAGTTGACCCTAATTACCCCACTGCACCCTCTAGCTGGGCAGATGTTGGATGGGAGGGAAGCCCAGAGACACTGCTGTAGGGGTGGGAAAGTGTTGTCTGAAGTGTGGGACAGCCAGAGCTGGCTTGGGTGTGCCCAGGGCTGTCTGGTTCTCCGGCTCTTGGACATCCAAGCACTGCTGGAAGCCATAGAAGGGCTGGGAATAGAGTGGGGGCCGTGGGCTGGATCTAGCCCAGGGCTGGGGGTAAAAGGTGGAACTCTGGCTTATCCCATGGAGGGGATATTGGGGAGTCATTGGGTTGACAGTGGCAATGGGCTTGAGCTTGGCTTGGTTGTGGCTGGGAGCACAGGAAGGGCTTCTATTGGTGAAGACCTCCATAGCTCCCCAAGGCAGATCCTGATGAAAAGAGACAGTCCATGGTTTTAAGGAATTTATTGTCATGGTAGAAGCTGAATGTATAAAGCAATATTCTACTTTTCAGGGTGGTTCTGAGGTTAAATACCTTTTGCAGGGAGGAGTGTCTGGAAATTAAAACTTATTGGTTAAGCCCTTCAGGCATTTAGGTACCTCATTTAACTAGAGATCTGTCTTAAGAGCATGTGACTAGTGGTCACATCCTCTACAATAGAGAGGTTTGGAGTGTTGCCCTTATGTGACTGATGACCACAAATCTATGGAGCGCTGCGACTAGTAACAGGGTCCTGGTGCTAGGAACAGTCAGAGTGCTGACTGCCCCTTCAGAATATCCAGGGCTTTGAGCCTTAGCTCAATTAGGAACCAGACTACCTTTCCTGGTCCCACACCCAGAAATTTTGATTGGATAATAATATCTGAGGAATGGAAATACAGGCAATCTCTTAGATTTTGTCAGTAAGGCAAACCCAGGAAGAAATCAACTTCATCTCATATTAGAGATATCTGCACAGCCCAGGTAGTGGAAGAAAGGACAAGACAAATTTGCTAAATGTTATAATTAAATTATGATTAATTTACTTATTTTCTCGTCAACATACATCAGGTAACAAAACTGCCATAAATCCTTAATATTTTCTTTAAGGGAGTATTACATGTAGTATGCAGCAGATGTCATAAGACAATATAATTAATGAAGGATGGTATTGAATGGGGCACTTTGGCAAGACATTTGTGGGCTGACTTGAAAGCAGCGGTGAGCTATTTAGATGATACTGGAGAAGGCTTTTGTGTAAAGGGAATAACCATGAAATGATCTTAAACTATAGGAGTATCCCCATACTTTAGACAGCAGAAGTCCAATGTTTCTGGAGCAGAGACAGAAACGGGAATGGATAATACTGGAGATACAACATGTGATAGTAGGTCTGGATGCCTAAGAAATACTTCATTTCTTTTATGAGATAGAGACCTTGGAATGGTGTAAGCATTTGATATAAACCATAAATATATCCAGAAGCATCATAGTAGATTCAAGTTGAGATATTCTGTAGAGAACCAAAGGTGGAATATGCAAAACCAAACAGACCACCCTGAAATTGACAAGTGTTGGTTACACTGTATGCATACTTTGTAAGCAGAGCCAACAAGACTATTGGCATATTGGATGTAGACTCTAAGATAAAGAATGGAGTCAAGCCTCTTTTTGTCATCTATGAGCAATAACCAGATCTGCTACCTCTTTTAAAAATTGATGTATTCCATGGTCTGATTATTTCTAGTTGAAAAGCTCTCTTCTGTGTAGTGAGTAGATGGCTGGTGCATATCTCATTTGATATAACACATATTAATGTCAATTGCACTTTATTCTCCACATAGCCTTTTCCTATGACTATTGAAGACTTTGTCATATTAAGGTGAACTCAAAGTCATCAGATTTCTTGACTTCAAGAAGGAGAAAGGAAGCTGGAAATGAAATACTTTTAGAATTCTTAAAATCTGGATGCTGAGGCAGGAGGATCATGACTTGCAGAATGCCATATTCTTTCCATTAGAGTAGGATGTGTCTCTTGATGAGTAAAAAATAGGAACTACTTAACAATTAGACTACTGACCAGAGATGCTTTCAAGGTATTAGAAGTTAAGAATCTGGAGTCAAGTAAGTGTGGAGTCACATCAGTTAGAAAATTAACTTTTGGAAAAAATGGACAGGGCTGTGGAGCATTCATATTGTTCAGTTCTGGGACATGTTAAAATTGAGATGCCTTTGAGACATCTGAGTCATGATGTCAAGTAGAGAGTTGAGTATCAAGCTTGGCATTAGGAAAAAGATTCTGAACTAGATGTGTGCATGGGTCAACCATATATAAATGAAATTAAAATCATTGAAAAGGGGTAAGAATAGGTGTTTCATAAAGGCAGGAGTGTTCCAAAACCTGCATTCTTGAATTTTAATACATGAGCTATGAACCAACAACTAAAAAGAAACAACAACCGAGCCCCTGTGAGTGCTAAGAAGCAGTGAGTGCTGTTCCCAGTGAGAGTCAAATGATTGAGTCAAATGCTCTAACAAGGTCATTTTAACTTGCACTTCATTATGGACTCTGCATTGTGGAAGCTATTTAAAATATTTGAAAAGAACAAACTAGACATTATATCAACCTTACCTAAGGAGGTAACCAAATTATGCAGGTTAATACAGAAAGAATGTAGAAAAGGTAGTCCCTAGAATGACAGACTCATGTGCTTTAGGACAGATATAGATACAAGTAGGAGAGGGACTTTATATTGCCAGTCATTAAGAGGTCTCATTTCTTTATGAAGGGACTCAGAATAACTCCCTTAAGTAATTGGCACTGCCCAATTTAATTAACATAAGGTAGGAGATCATTTTACTCTAGGCTGTAGAGTTGGCAAAGTGGTTAAGAACTTTGGCTGATCTTCAAGAGAACCTAGGTTCAAGTGCTTTCATCCTATATGGCAGATAACAACAAACTTCAGTTCTGATCTGATACCTTCTTTTGGCATCTACAGGCACTGCATTCTCATGGGGTACAGTCATGCATGTAGAAATCACATGCATATACACAAAAATAAATACATTTAAAAATTAAAGATCATAATATTCTGAAATAAAGTGCAATATTTGATTCCTTTAGACAAGTAATGGTAGGGGAGTAGGTATTTGCAAACTACAACAGATAAGAATGGGTTTCCAATATAGGAACTCAAACTAATCTTGTCATGAACAAGAAGACAACAACCTAGTTAAGAAAATGCACTATAAAACATGCTGTGGTTTTTAAACACTCTATCAAATATTAGCCACAACTTCATCTGAAAGAGTCTTACACACTTTGCTAAGAGAAGGGCAGAGAGTAGTGTTTAACCTTGGTTCTACAGTGTGTGAGAAGGTGGGACATACTTGGAGATATAGGATGAAAGGAAAAGTAATAGAATATGGATGCCTGAAGAGGGCAGATGTCAGCTGCTCTTCCATCTTACTGTGTAGTGAGCATACATCTAGCAGCTGACCCCCATTCATATGTGCCATAACTTATCATGGCTGGTCAATACATGACTGCATAAAATTGCACTGAATAATATCTTTATCTTCAAATATAGAACAATGACAAAAGGCAGAACAATTGGGCAATGTTCAGGAATGAGATTTGAGACCTATAACTGGATAAGCCTGTGACTGATGCTCTACTTCCACAGATGGCACTCTAGGTAGATGGAGTTGATCTATAGGATTTAATAGCCATTGGCAAGCAACTAAAGATAGCTGAAAGAAACAGCATAGAAGGCTCTGGCTTTTGTTCTGTGTACCACTCGCACAGCCTAAACTCAGAACATTAATGAGAAAATACCCTATTGAAAACAATTGAGTTTGAAAGTACTTTTTTGTTTAGGAAATTATTTTACTTAGTTTACTAGAATTCTCTGCACAGCTGTGTGTATCACTTCTACAGTGGAGCAGTGATATACATGCTATGGATCATATTGGAGGAAGAGCAAGTCACTGAACTGCCTTGGTCAAATATTCTTCACATACTCACTGAAGACCCCTGAGGTATCAAATAAGTATTTCAAGCCTCTCAAGAGAATCTTACAAGGGCTAATGATCTTTCTTGCCAGGAGGTATTTCTGAAGTCTTGCTTCCTTTCTTACTATAGTTACATCCTCTGGCAGAGTTATGAAAGACCATTACAGACTGTCCAAAAGATATGAGCCCTGCAGCCTCAATTTCCAGTGAGGCAAAAGTCATGACTGTGAGTGTAAAAACCTCGCTGAGAGTCTTTGTTGATCCCATAGCCATCTATTAATCTGTCCCTGGGGACAGCAGTGCAGATGGTGGTAACTGCAAATGAGGCTTACCAAGAGGCCTGATGGTAGCCCTCAGCTGAGATTTCAATTGGGCATGAAAACCCTTGAAAATAGTATTATAGGAGGGGAAGGCAAGCTACCTTTTATTCCAAAGAAATTGAATCCACTGGAGAGATATTGTGCTACAGGAATGAACAAGCTTGGTTTTCTTTAGAATTGCTGGTTAGCTTGGTTACTTAATGATCAACAAATAAATACAGGAAAAGTACACACATATGCTGAAATATTAAGGCTAGAGGCATGCTTTCTGTGAATATCATGCTCTGTGTTTTTCTAGTTTTAAAATCTGAAGAAAGATAAACAATCTTTTTTGTACTTTGTCCTTTATAAGGTAGAAATGACAATGATGGCAACTTTATAAACAAGATGGTTCTAAAGGTTAAATGTGTTAAAATGCCTCTTTCCAAATTCAAACTGTTCCCTATAACATAGATGAAACTAAGTAATATGCATTGTTATGTTCATATTCGCACATGGTCTATAAATCTATTACTCTAGAGAATTTAAACATTTTTTATCCCTGAATAAAATGTTGTGCTTTCTGTCAATATAATATGAGTAAATATATATTTAGACATCATTCTTTTTCTACTGTTGCTCACTACTGCAGCAGACATAGGTTAATTAAAACCCTCTCACATCCTCTGGCCTAAGAAAGTTTTAGAGTTCTTGTCAACACATTGCTCCTAGAAGCTATCATCAATTAATCAGAGCTGACAAGAAAATTGGAGCTTCTTTGACCTCCTGGCTGTAAAGCCTGCCCTCTCTTAAGGAGATGGTTGCTCATATTTGCAGCATCCCAGCAGATCCACTCAGTCTAATCCAGAACATATCTTTGCCACCAATTTCTCATGTTGTTGACAACATATGACTAAATTGGGGATAATCACCATAATCTATCTCAGCACTGTGCCCTTGTAGGGAGCCACAGCTAGAGAAATAATGTGGTTGGTGCAAGAGTCAACTGCATGCCTATGAATAGCTTTTTTACTAATTGTATTTTGAGCTTTCATTTGAAGCTATCAAGATTAATACCAATGTATGGGCAGAAGAGAGTTGTGGGAAATATTAAAAATGGCACCATCCATTGCTATACCCAGATACTCTCTACTCTGGCAGTTTTGTCACCTCTAGGTTAGCCTAGTTGGTCTTCCCAGCTCTGGTTTACATGCCTCAGAGCCACTTGTAGCTTCTCAGCCATCTATCCCCTGTGGCTGGTTGTCACAAATCCCCTTAACTCAGTAAATCAAAACTCTAGAAGCTTATAATTAATCAGTCAGATTTATATATCAATAAATTCTCAATTCACAAGATGCCTACACAATAATTTTAGAGCAAATTGATAATGATACAAACTGTCTACCTATATTAGACAAGCTGTCCCAATTATTCTATCCTTTTACAATATTCATAGCTACCTGTGGCTATTTAAAGCCATGTGGAATCTGGATTGTCTTTGTCTTTTTCCACCTTCCTTCCTTCTCTTCTCTGTCCTCTCTCTGGTGTCTCAAAGTATCTCCACCTGCCTTCCTTTTCCACTCCTCAATCACAGGCTTCTTCTTGCATTAATATTTAAATAAATTGGAGCAAAATTCTGCTACAGAGAGTAAGTCAATGTGTGTTTTATCACATGCTGTGTACCAAAAAGGCTTCTTTTCCCCCCCAAGGAGATTTTTTTCTTCTAAAATAGTTTTCTCCTAGCTATGAGGTTCTAGATGGAAAGTGCTGAATCACAAGACTATTTTGTTTTGTCTTGTTTCAAGAAAGTTAAGACAAATTCCAACATTCAGCATTTCGCAGCAAACTCACCTTACAGCTACTCATGAACTCTTTTTCTAGCCACATGAAGTTTATCCTTTTGAAAATTACATTGGCAGTAAAGGAATGTCTAAGCAGATTTACCAATACGTTGCATGTTAATATATAAAGTATACAAGATGGAAGAGATTAAAAAGTCATTTGACAGGTGTTAAACTTTCTTTTTTTAGATATTTTCTTTATTTACATTTCAAATGCTATCCCAAAAGTTCCTTGTAACCTCCCTCCGCCCTGCTCCCCTACTCACCCACTCCCACTTCTTGGCCCTGGTGTTCCCCTGTACTGGGACATATAAAATTTGCAAGACCAAGGAGTGTCTCTTCCCAATGATGGCCAACTAGGCCATCTTCTGTTACATATGCAGCTAGAGATATGAGCTCTGGGAGTAATGGTTAGTTCATATTGATGTTCCACCTATAGGGTTGCAGAGCCCTTCAGCTCCTTGGGTACTTTCTCTAGCTCCTCCATTAGGGGCCTCTGTGTTCCATCCAATAGATGACTGTGAGCATCCACTACTGTATTTTCCAGGCACTGACATAGCCTCACAGGAGACAGTTATATCAGGGTCCTTTCAGCAAAATCTTGCTGGCTTATGCAATAGTGTCTGGGTTTAGTGGCTAATTATGGGATGGATCCCTGGGTGGGTTGGTCTCCGGATAGTCCATCCTTTCATCTTATCTCCAAACTTTGTCTCTGTAACTCCTTCCATAGGTATTTTGTTCCCTATTCTAAGGAGGAATCAAGTATCCACACGTTGGTCTTCCTTCTTCTTGAATTTCTTGTGTTTTGCAAATTGTATCTTGGGTATTCTAAGTTTCTGGGCTAATCTCCACTTATCAGTGAGTGCATATTAAGTGACTTCTTTTGTGATTGGGTTACCTCACTCAGGATGATATCCTCCAGATACATCCATTAGCCCAAGAATTTCATAAATTCATTGTTTTTAATAGCTGAGTAGTGCTCCATTGTGTAAATGTACCACATTTTCTGTATCCATTCCTCTGTTGAGGGACATCTGGGTTCTTTCCAGCTTCTGGCTATTATAAATAAGGCTGCCATGCTGGGCATATACTCAGAAGATGTTCCAACTGGTAATAAGGATACATGCTCCACTATGTTCATGGGTGTTAATCTTTTTATAAGACATCATTGTTTGCTCACATTTCATCACATACAAGGAAAACTTGTTGCAATCCTTGCCTTGGAATGAAGGTTTCCTGTGGACGACACATTTTATAATACACAAGATATATTTTAAATATCAAAAATGTAAACTTCATCCTTAAAATTTTTTTTTAGTATGTTAAACTATCCAACAGTTAACAAATGATCATCTAAGGAGTAATTCAGAGTGACCTAGATACCACTGTTTTTCTTATGAGATGCAGTTGACTGAAGATCAGCCAAGGTGAAAATTTTTTTTTTTCATTTTCATAGAGCATCAAAGAACAGCAAAGAGTACTGCACTGACTTTGGAGTGAGTCCTGTGTTTGTTCAGGTTTACAACATTGATTTTTCAGTCCACACATTCTTTATTTAGTAGCTAAATATATATTTCCTAATCAAAACAGGCCTGTGAACTGGATTTACCATTATTTTCATTATATGAATGAGACTACTGAGCTACAACAATAAGTTCTTTGCTTTTCCAACACCACATTCAAAAGAAAAGTAGGCAAATGGATTCTCAAACATGAATCCTTCAGTTGTTTACCATGAGCTTGTTAAATATGCATTAGGGCCTGAGCTGTCATTACTAAAGGGAATAGATCAGATAATAACAAACAGTATTGTTACTTGGCATTTGAACTATAAGATCCTGTAACTACTCAAGACCATTTTTTCATATTCATAGTATTCATTATATAGATCTAAGTCTGTCTAAAATATTTTAATTTCCTTGAAAAAATCATCTTTTAATTGTTTGGAGCTGTATCTATGAAAACACAGTAAGAAGATAAGAAATCAAAACATCACCTAGAAAATGAGCAGTCTGGTCACTGTGGCTGATGAGCAAACCATATACACAGAAACAGTAAAACGTGAAAGACAAAGAGTTACACTGGATATAGATGGAGAGTGACCTCATTTTTTTAAGGACTTTGAATTTAGGTCTACACGTAAAGGACAAGATCAGGAGCTGGAAAAATAGTGAAAGTTTACTGACAAATCATTTTTGTGAGTCTCTAATGAATAATATATTATACTTGATGACAGATGATTGTAACTCATGTTTTTAGGAAGCTGAAGCAGGAGAATAATGATTTCAATGCTAGCCTGTGGGACAAAATAATTCCCTGCTTCAAAAAACTAAACAAATAAAGTCATAATTATGGTACTTAAAATATAGGAAGCTCACACATTTTAAAGGGGTATAGTCTTTTTTTTTTTTATTAATCATTCCATTTGTTTTCATCTCAAATGATATCCTACTTCCCTGTCACCCCTCCATCAATCCCCCACCTCAATCTTCCCTCTCAACTCTCCTTTGCCTGTATGAGAGTGCTCCCCCACCCACCCACACTCTCCACCCCACCACTCCAGCATCCTCCTACTGCTGGGGCATCAGACCTCCCCTGGGACCAAGGCCCTTCCCTCCCATTGCTGTCAGGCAAAGCCATCTTCTGCTGCATTTTATCTGGAGCCATGGATCCCTCCAGGTATACTCTTTGGTTGGTTATCTAAACTTTAGAAGTACTGGGTGGTCAGACCAGCCTATATTGTTCTTCCAATCTTAACAGGTATGAGTAAAAGCTGTAGGATGCTGCCATTAGTCAGAAAACAAACCATTGTGACTTACACTAAGACTTTCAAGAAGTGGGAGGCATGATATGAGTGTATTTGGACAAAAGAAGATAGCTCTAGTAGTAGATGTGGTTGCTCCAAAAAATTAGCTTCACTTGATCCTCTTAGAGGCTCCTCTTAGAGGCTCCTCTTAGAGGCTCTTATCAAATGTTTGGTGGGTGCTCACGGTCATATTTCAGAAGTGAAAAATACAAGAGACACAAATCTCAGAATCTATGAAGTTTGAAGATTTGAAGATGGCATTTGACAACAATTGTGGTTTCTCAATGGAGCGCAGGAGCATCCATTGAGAATATGCATCACTGAGGTAGTGCTGTGTTAAAAAGGCAAACAGTGGACTAGAGAGGTCTGCAGGGCAGCACACCACATAAAACTGCAGGTGGAAACTTTAGAGGTAGAATTCCTGAATTCAACTCTCCATCACTTATTGGCTGCATGACCATGAGAGGAGGTACATACTTAAAATCTTTTACTGTGTTTCTTCCAGTGGATAGTAATAATTACCTCAAAGAATAGTAGAATCTTTAAATAAGTGACTGATGATGAAATGTTTTGAATGATGAGTGGTCTTTATTAAATATATTAGTTTGTGGTTAAGTGAAATTTTAATCTCATTAATTCTCCATATTGAAATTCTGTGTTTTATTTTGCAATTTCTCACGTTTTTCTTCTAATGGTTATGGTGTATTTATTTTATTCTACTGATAAATTCTCTTGGGCCCTGTATGAATTATTATTATATTCACTACCTACTTCTTGGGAAAACTAAATTTTAGGAAAGATAAAATCAATCCCTTTCTTCACAAAACAATTACTTTATAAAAACTCATAGGCAAGTTCTTTCTGGGCATATCACAATGCACACCTGTCTGTAAGCATTAAATTGAGAAACAATTTTTCTCTGAAAAGATATTTCTCATTATATTTTCTTTTGAATTGTATCTTCAGGTTTCAGGACTAAAATAAGCTTGTTATACACTTTGGTAGTTATTTAGTGTTGGCAATTTGTCTTTAACATAAACCTGTACACAACATCCCAGCAGCAGCAAGGAATCTGATAGCTGCTCTAAGCACTCAATATCCCACTGTTCATAATAGAAACATAAATGGTGAAGATGTGTGTCATATAATTGGGAATCATAAGTGTGGATGGTATTTCTTACATTTCAAGGCTGGAGATTTTAATTTAAGATGATGACCCATAACTGGTACCAAAGCAGAGAACTATTCAAAATGAGCTGCTGTGACATTCTTCTGTATCGTGTCTTCACATAGAAGATGTGCTATGATACCCAATGACATCTTATTTTCATGAGTTTCTGTTCTGCTTCACCAGGTAGATCCTCAGGAGTGTTAGAATCTATGGATTAGGATGTCTAATGAGCAATACTTTCTTTCCTATTTGATACACAGATCATATTTAACCAGGGTCCACAGAAAGATAGGTATTAAACTACTACCAGTTTCTTTTCTCAGCTGAGATGCAAATTAGTATTTTTCCAAACTTAATGAAGCTCCAAGTTTACTTTTAATAAATTAAACTTGTCCCAAGGCTGTGTCCCTGTAAAGAGTATGAGTATTGGCAACCCAGAGATTAACGTGGGAAAAGAAGTTAGATTGAGCTAAACTTTACACATCATCCATAGGGGGAGAGATCATAAACAACATTTTACAATAGAACTAGACCATTAAAAGCACCAAAGAAAACCTGGAATGTGAGTATCTGGGCTGCAAGTAGACCATTACTCTTTGGTGAATTTTTGAGTAAGAAATTGATTAAGGAGGACGATGAACATCTAGGATGGATCATGTGCACATTAGGGAGGCACTGGAAGTTTCTATCATCATCCAGTGCTATAAAAATTACCAAGAAAAATGATGATATGAAAGTGGTATCTTGGAGGAAATTGCCACTAAAACCGAAGCTGAAATTCTGAAACAGAGAAACAATTCAAATTACTATGATTTTCTAAATAAGGAAGAAATCTTGCTTTATGTTAAAACTACCATGTCTATTTCTGAAAAGGTTGTTTCTATTTCCTTCAGGAAAAATGACTATATAGAATGAGTAATGATTTTTTTTTTATAAAAGGCATGTAGCAAGTACTACAAGATTTTGGACACAGCATATCTGCTCCAACTCTCCAATATGTGGCTGTTGCACAAACAATCTTTGAACAGTATGTAAGTCAAATACCCATGGCTGTGTTCCCAGGAGCTCTTTCTAAAGATGTTGAATTTGACACCATATATTAATTTCAACAGACAAAAGAATAGTTTCTTTTAGAATTTTTACTATATAAAAACATAAAAGAATTTTTAGTTTATGACTAAAAATAAAATTTATAAAATATAACATTTCATAGTGAGTAGCTTTAGACTAAAGTTGACAACAACCTCAAGTAAAAAAAATAACCATCAAAACTCTCAATCTGATATCATTTTTTAAAAAGTCTGACTTCCTCCCTGAAACCTTTTATGAAACTTTTGATCGATATATTCACTATGTTTTTTGTTGCTATGACAAATACTCAATAGCACTTTCAGCAAAGAATTCACAGTTTGAGGATATAGTCTCTCGTGGCAAAAACACAAGGTAACTTGTCATCCTTCATGAGAAGTCAGGAAGCACGCAGTGAAGCACACAAATGTTCAGTTAAAATTCTTTTTATTTAGTCTAAGACCCCAAGCCATAGAAGGCTAATGTCTGGTTTTATATTGTGTTCTCCAACCTCACCACAATCTCATATCCAGAGATTTACCTCTTGGGTGAGTCTTGACTCTGTCAATTTGATAATTAGTAGTAGCAATTCCAGGAGAATAGTCAAATGAGTAAAATAATAAGAAAGGAAGGACAATGAGCTCCATAATCAGACCCAAAACAGTAACAGTGAGAGGCAGCAAATTAACACACATCCCTGCATGTCCCAACGAAACAGCTGCAGATCTGGAACTTTCAGAAGAACACTAAGAACATTTAATCAAAAATCCTGATTTGAAACACATTTTGAACTTAGCTTTTGGAAACTGGCAAGTAAATGCACACTAGGAGCCTTGTTTTTATTTGGGTTATCTATGACATTCTTAAGCAATTCAGGTCAATGAAGTTCTTAGGTGTTGGTACAGATTCTGAAGAATTTCACCTCACAGAGACAAATTGCACGCTTACACTGAAGTCTGACGTCATTGAGCTAAAATTGAATAATCCATCCAATTAATGCCCATATGTTCTTTGCTTCTCAGTGTTATTAGACAGAAAACACTGGTCTAATGTGTTATTATTAATTTTCACAATTTCCCTCTGTGTCTGTTGGATTATCAATAACACAAATGTACAAAACAACAAACAAACAAATAAAAGAAACTCATTAGTTTACCTAAAGGTATAAATAAGAATACGTAATGTTCACAAAAGAAAAAAAAGACTATATAAATACACACCTCTAAGCCCTTAACAACCACTGGTGTTTGAACCTGTTTGTTTCTTGCTGGCTGTATAGGGGAATTGCTAAGGCTCTTTCAGATCTCCCTCTGTGCTGTGACATCATCCTCTGTGCTGTGACATCATCCTCTGTGTCAGTTCATTCAGGCTCATCCACAAGGAACTGAGGTTTATTTCTTTTTCTTTTTCCTGTTACTTTCTCTTTTTTATTAGATATTTTCTTAATTTACATTTCGAATGCTATCCCGAAAGTTCCCTATACCCTCCCCCCACTCTGCTCCCCTACCCACTCACTCCCACTTCCTGGCCCTGGCGTTCCCCTGTATTAGGGCATATAAAGTTTTCCATAACAAGGGGCCTCTCTTCCCAATGATGGCTGACTAAGCCATCTTCTGCTACATATGCATCATATTGTTGTTCCTCTTATAGGTTTGCAGACCCCTTCAGCTCCTGGGGTACTTTCTCTAGCTTCTCTGTTGAGGGCCCTGTGTTCCATCATATAGATGACTGTGAGCATCCAGGTCATGTTTTGGTGCATGCAAAAGAGAATGGAAACAAACTGCTAACATGGTCTGTCGAATTCTCATGCAGTCATTTATTTTCGTTATCAACCTGAATATATAAAAATAACAGTTATTCAGTGAATAATCAAGTTCCTGTCATTTTCTTATGATTTCTATATTGAGTATTTGTAGGAAAGAGGAAGACAGTCTAGCCAGTGAAGTGCTCACCTTGCAACTGAGAATGCAAATTCAATCCTTCAAACCAATGCTAACACAGTCAGGCCTAAGAGCAAACTTGTAATCTCAGTGTACCTGCCAGCCTATTTTGCTCATTTTATTCTCTGCCAATTATGGAAATTGTCTAAAAAAATGAAAAAAATGAAGTGGCTGGCTCGTGAGAAGGAACATCTGTCCTCTGGCTTCCATGCATTTAAACATGAAATTCCACTATTTACTTAAAATATTTCACTATTGGCCTAATTTAGCCCATAACTGTATAGGAAATTTATAATAAAAATACATACCTGTCAGCAAGCACTTCTTGGCATCTGCAATAGCGTCTGGGTTTGGTGTCTGTATATGGGATAGATTCTGACATAGCTGCCTCCTGAGAGGCTCTACCACAGCCAACCATTGCACTGAGCACAGGGATCCCAATGGAGGAGTGAGAGAAAGGGCTGAAGGAACTGAAGGGGTTTGCAACCCCATAGGACGAACAACAATATCAACCAACCAACCACCCTGAGCTCCCAGGGACAAAATCACCAACCATGGAGGGTCCCATGGCTCCATCTGCATATGTAGCAGAGGATGGCCTTGTGGGGCACCAGTGGGAGAAGATGCCCTTGCTCTGTGAAGGCTCAATTTCCCATGTAAGGGAATGCCAGGGTGGTGAGGTGGGAGTGGTTGGGTGGGAGGGGGAGCATCCTCATAGAAGCAGCGGGGAAAGGTGGGGATAGGGAGCTTGTGGGGGTGAAATGGGAAGAGGATAACATTTGAAATGTAAATACATAAAATATCCAATAAAAATACATATCTGCCTCAAATCTCCTGAAGGTCAGAAGGACCTAAAAACTGACATTTTATAAAGAATGGGAGATTTGTGAAATTAGAAAATTAGCTTAAAGTGGGTCTGTACTATTTCTCGATGACAAGAATGAGCTGCAGAGGCCTTTAAAATATACTTCCAGAGATGTCACAACTATGCAGCTTTGGGAGATGTGTTCTCTGGGGGGTACAGGAAACACCATGCTTGGGGGGGGAGGGCGGCGGGAGAAGCCTAATCTGTGGTGAGATGTCACCACTCCTCACAAGGTGACACCCCCAAAAGTCATTGAATATGGCACCCCCTCTCCTTTCTCACTACAGAGAAGATTTCCTCTGTAAATAAAGTACTGAGATAATATCCAACCAAATTTACTATAGACTGTTGTAGTATTACAACTAAAAGTAGATACATTAAAACTTCTAGGAATGAATTGTCACTGTTAATAAACTACCTGGATACAGAGTATACCTAAAAATTTGACTCTTACTCTTACTGAGATAATGTCATTAAAAGTTGCATTCCCAGACTGAGATTTTACTTTATTTAGCTGCCCAATCCAACTAGAACATGAGCATATATATATAATTTTAATGTTATAAAACACATTTCCATCAAAGGAAGTACAATATTTTACCATCTGTATATGAAATCAATGTTTGAGTGTGTAGCAAATTATTATATGAAAATAACATTTTTATATTTTACAGGCTTGAATCAAAGGAGCCATTCCTGTCTGTTGGGTAAGTCTACATCTAAATATTTTAAATAAGAATATTTAAATTTAAATTAAACTGGATTTTATAAATAATATTTCTAGTCATCTAGCATCATATTTAAAACAATAGCCTCACTTCCTGAAGGAAAACCTTACCTTTGTTTCATAAACATTTTACTAAAGTGCTCCTAATGCTGTTTTATGACTTCATGCATTCAGCAAACTGATCCATATGGAGCCTCCTATCTTCTATAAAGTTGTCCAAGTTATGCTGAATATTCTTCTTTTCATCCAGTAAAGGAGAGGCTCAGATTGATTTGGGGAATTCCTTGAAGCCACAGATTTGCCATTCCTAGTCTTCGTACCTATTTTGCATTTTCCTTCAAATAGATTTTACTCGGTATTTTCCTTTCCCTTCTGACATTCTCTATATATTCTTCATAACCCCTGTATAGTGTGCTTTATTTTCTTTACTGTACCTTATTCCTCTAAATCTCTCACACTCATAGCTTCTGTGACTAAAAGAAGACCTAACTAAGCTAGATAAAGCAAAGTTATTTCTTGCCTTGGTAAGGAATTGTGTTAGAGATGCTGCCTGCCCCAATGATAATATAATGTTGGTAATCAGAAGCATATAATATCCCTAGGCTGTTAGAATAAAGAATAAGCCATATTGTATCTTTTCTGGTGTGTTAAATAATTACTTGCTAATATATGCAAATATTCTATGAAGGAGCTTAACATGTTCAGCATTATGGTGGATGTATTAAAAAGTAGAAAACTGCTGCCTTGTCAAAATTGATTTAGAGAAATTGCACATGCTGCAGCCACTGTTCTCATGCTTCGCTGTCAGACACCTGTGACGGGAATAGACTGTGAAATACTCAGATCAACTTTTTAAAAAATCACTTTGTTCACTGTTCTAGAGTATTCCTATTATCCGCTGAACAACCTGGTTCCCAATGCTATTCCACTCATCAAAGCTTTTCAGTGAGTCTTTCACCCTTGAAAATCAAAATGATTGTTAGGGAAGGTGAAAAAATGGAGTAGGTGGATTTTATTGGAGAATTTCATGTAAAATGAAAGATCAAGTTGGTCTGATGATAAAAAAAAAAGTCATTGCAGAATACTGGTGTCCTGCTTTGATCATCATCCACATTGTTAAAATCTCTAACCACAAAGCAGTCTTATTGGAATGAACATATGTTTGCCCTCCAGTCATGAGTGTAGAAATGGCTTTGCTTCACGCATCACTTAATAATATTTCTTTACAACCTTTTCAGTTCTCATTACGTTCAGATATATCCATTTCTATTGTACACCTTTCTTTAACATGGAGATCCGAAGTAATCTTTGTTTTAAGCTTATCAAGAATTTAGTGCTCACTGGTTCTCTGAGAATAAATTCCCCATAATAAGAACATTGTATAACTCAGCAAATGCTCCAGGTGAGAATATTTGCATGGCGTGAATTCTGTCTTTCTGTTTTCTGCATAGGTCTCAAAAGTTAAATGTTTTTTCTGTTCGATATTCTTATTTATAGATAAATATCACAATTTCTCTACAAGATAATTATTTTAAATACAATTGTACTAAGTGTACATGTATGTCTCTCTTGATTCAGATTATCAGGAATATCCTGAACATAAGGTACTTGGAAACCCAACAGACAATAGAAAGTCCATAAACACATGTTCAGACTTATTAATTAATGCATACTCACAAATTAAAGAAATAAATACAGGTTTAGAGCTGATAAATTAGGTGACACATGAGTATGCAATATTGAATTTGCCCCACATATATTTAATTTGTTTTTAATAAAATCCAGGTAAATTATGTTAGCCAAAAACCATTCCAAATATTATATATTTTAGTTCACCATTTATCAATTTATAAAAACATTTATCAATATGTGTTCACAAAAGGATTCTTGGCTTTCTTAGTCTCTGCTAGTTCCTGCTAGCATTCATTTAGATCATTTCTTAAACTCTCATCTGTCAGGTTCCCATATGCAAACTGGAGGTTACACAAGATATTTGGATTAAGCACTTAATAGTATTTTTGGCACATGGGAATGGTTCACAAATGTCAGCTTATCTTAAAGTTCTTCAGGACATACGACAAGTTCTCTAAAATATAATCAGGTATCATTGCAATAGCAAAGTGAAAAACATTATGTGTGTGTATATGTGTGTGTGTGTGTGTTACATATGTTTAACCGTTCTTTGAGTCACATGTAGAAACCCAAAGATATAAAAGAAATACATATGCATATATATATATATATATATATATATATATATATATATATATATACTCACATAAGATGCATAAATAATACAAATTCATAACACTAAGTATCTGTAAATATATCTTTAAATAAAACATTAATAATATTGTTCATCTCTCTCTTTACAAGGTTAAATGACTGATCTTTAATCATCTTTGGAATATTAAATTTTAGAAAAATTAATTAAACTTAGCTTGCAAGTACTTCTCTTTATAAGACATTAAATAAATAGTAATTATGGAAAAGAAACTAGAGAAAACAAGAATCAAGTTTGCTTTTAGATCAGTAAGCACAAAGTGATTGTCCCCCAGTCTAAGACAAAATTTACTTAAGCACAGTCTTGACTTTATGGATAACATGTGAAATGTAAATGAAGAAAATATCTAATAAAGAGGAAAAAAATGAAAAAAAAACATTCCCACCTTCTTTTAACTAAAATGAACATGAGAGCAAAAGATCTCTCTTGGCATGTAAAGTGTGAGGTTCACAAGGTAGGGAGAGAATGGTCTTTCAAGAAGATCCATGCATTTCCCTCAGGTTCAGGAGCAGGTGCAGGAAAAAGAAAATTGTTCATTTGAATTGTTTTCTTCTCCCTTCCAGAATGAAGTAGACATTCCTAAAAGAGTTCAAGTATGAGACAGTATATTAAGCTTCCAACTGATGGGTTTTTCCATGAGTATCTTTATTTTGAAGATTATCATTAGATTAGGAAAGTTTTCTATGCTTATCTCACTGTGTTAGAATAATTTCTAAATCCCTGAGCAATTTAAAAGTTACAAAGATATATATCAGTAAAAAATTATAGCAATATCTCCCAGGTTGGGTTGTGAAACTTGCAAGAATGCATCAAAGATAAAAATACAAGAATTTATATATATCTATCCCTTTTATATCATAAGCTGTATGAATCAGATGATCGAGACCAGTCATACCCAGACCTCTGATTCCCATAAGATGTATGAGAGCTGTTTTACTAAGTATAAACAGCAGAGCCAAATGACATTGTGATTGGAGAACTCACTCTACAGCCAAAACTTATCACAAGAAGCTAGTATCTAGGTTTCATTAAATGCTGCTCCTTGCAAATAGTCAGTCCTGCATTGTGAGAACTCAGGTGAACCTTGAAATTCATACTGAGTTCAGGAATTCTTATATTATTCCAAGATTTATTGGCAGCCTTAAACTATAGGTGTTATATGCCATGATAATTATAATATATTAATAATAAATACTAATAATACTACTAATAAATACTACTAATCGTATAAATAACAATAAAATAACTACTAAATAAATACTAACAATAAATAATACTAATGCAGCTAAGCTGCGTGTTAAGAGTCCAAACTCTGTGAACTGTTGTTCCTGATCTGTGTACCATCTTGGCTTTTCTTGACAGGTAACTTAGAAAACTGGTGAAACCCTTCTGTAAATCTATTTCATACTGTGGTATTCTATAACTCATGTGATTATAACCAGTAATATCTACCTAACATGCTCAAAATAATATTTGTCACATAGTAAAGAGGAATTAAATACCAATTTCTCCTAGTACTTTATAAAATTATCAATTAAGAGTTAAGTTTCACTAAATCATAGAAATTCTAAATGATAAGATTCAAGTATCTGAATATAGCAGGGGTTCAGAAATGAGAGTGAATTATGGGAAGAGAAGTGCAACCAAGAATTAATTAAGCATGGAGTTTTTTCATTGACAGTTCATAGTTGGATAAGGTCTCTGTGGGTTGCAGTGAAGGAAAACCGACTAATTGCATAAAGAGATAAAGATAATTTCAGAACAAATCTATCAGGTTTATGGATAGTATGGAGTGTCATATTAAACCCTATGTAATACAAACATGGACAAAAGGAAACTATGCTGATTTCCAGTTTTTACCAGAGCTCAGCATAGTGTAAAATAGAATTACACATATGTCTGCTAATCATTTCATATTTCACTAGTTTTATCAATTTTGAAATTTAAAACTTTAAGTTATTGACCAGAGTAGTAGGAAAACTTTCAAGACACAGATGGAAGCTATTCATGTTTAAGATCAGATAAGCTTTTAGTACAGTTGTGTTGAGAATGCCATTCCTGAAGAAAATGTTGAATAGGTAGCAGCAGAGAGAAGTGGTACCAAGCCCAGCACATATGCTTGACAGGTTCACAAAAAGAGAGATGAAGTCAAAGATTAGTAGAAATTATAAAAAAAAAAAAATGAGTAAACAGTTCATCCAATGCAGGATTGGACTCATGGCATTCTGCGCAGTCACAGGCTTGCCCTCTTGGTTTAGGTGAAGCAGGTTGTCACAGGACCACTCAGAGCTAACTACAATACTTTAGACAGGACTTGAAAATATGTATAACAAAAGCAAATGACGTAACAATGATGCAATCATTTTCCTTGAGAACATAAGAATAAGTAGTCAAGTTGTAGTTTCTTTCTTTCTTGGTTACCCTTTACCAGGCATTGTAACAGTCTAAGTAAGGTATGATCTAGCTGCACAACAGATACTGAGAGAGGGTCATTAAGGTATTGTCTGTAAGCTTTAAACATCTTGAATCACTGCTGGGCAACTCATTGCTTTTCTTTTTATAGTGTGGTTGTAATTTTCTATACATCTCCAAGGAAAACAGAGTAAGAGATAAAACCAACAATCCTCTCCTTTAAAAAGCCCATTTTTTGTTGTTTTATAGACTCGAACAACACTACCACAGAATTAATGATTTCTTTAGCAACAGCACTGGCTCTGCTCCTTCACAGGCCCTCCAGGCTACTTCTCTAGAGAGTACACAAAGTTTCCGCGGTGTTATTTGTGTCATCTAATGCAGTTGTGCTTTCAGGCCTGGTGCTCCAACCGTAATTTTAATTTATCAACTTGTCACTCAGTGAAATGCTGTAAAAACATTTGAAAGCTTAAACCCATCATTTATTTTTGCACCTGTCAATGACACTCTTCTCTACTTGTCAAAACCATTTAAACTGCACCATGATGGCATATAAAATATTACCAATAAATTGGGTAATCAATCATGTGTGCATATTGTGACAGAAGCATCTTGAAAACATGGGCCCCAGGACCCATTTTTTTTTTTAAGTTATAGGAACTCATTACTCTTCAGTAATAAAACACAGTGGAGTCATCCTAAAGAATCTTCCTCAGTCTCTACAAATAAAAAATACTGTAGAATACAGAGAAGCTGATTGTCAGTGAAATGGCTTTTATTTCTTTGGTGAAATATTCTCCTCAGGGAAAATGAAATAATTGCAGATTATAACAGAAAGGAAAATAGTTACATGCAGAGAGGAAAATGTATGGGATCATTAAACAGATTTATTTAAGTTCTTTCTGTAAAGGAAGCAGCAGTGTACTTTAGAGCTGATGATATTTCAAAACAGTATTACCAACATTTCCAATACTGTCTAATTTATTCAAATAATAAAGTGTCACATTAACCCAAATGTCATTATCTATTCTTTTCACTTTGAGAATCTGTATTGGTGTGTATGTATCATAGAAAACTTCTCCTCATAAAAAGTGAGATGAGATTGTTATTCATCTGAGATAGAGGGAGAATCTATTCAATAACTAAATCCACTCAACCCACCAAATCAGCAAGTGTGTGATATGCTATGTTTCTGCCTATGATAAAATATTGTCAAAATTGTAAACTTAAATAACATTGGCCAATCTGGGCAATGGTGGCACAAGCCTTTAATCCCAGCACTTGGGAGGCAGTGGCAGGTGGATTTCTGAGTTTGAGGCCAGCCTGGTCTACAGAGTGAGTTCCAGGACAGCCAAGGCTATACAGAGAAACCCTATCTCGAAAAACAAAAACAAACAAAAAATAAATAACATTGGCCAGATAATCTCTTACCTTCTGAACTCTATTGGTAGCAGTCTTTCCCAGATAATAACTTTAAAAGGGTTCAGATTATGGGAAGTCCTTTAAAGTCTGTAGAGGCCTGAAGGTTCATTGTACCCTATAATTATAAATCAATTCCCAATTTATTGAAGTGAAATTCTCTTATATAAGAAAACAGGAGGCATATTTAAAATGCATAGGATCTTACCCTTGAGAAGATTCAATAAGTTATCAAATCAAATTTTGAACAATCAAGGCTTTAAGATATTGATGAATTTATAAACACTGTCTATCGCTACCAGCACTTTTCTTGGGTTGTGAATTGATTTGGTTCTGGGCTGCTTTACTTTTTGTTTTTCCATGTACAACACATTGAACTGATAGTCTAGCAATGTTCTTCCTATGAGCTTACCTTCCAAAACCTAACCATGAGCTTCTTAAAGCATAGGCCATATTGGAAAAGGTAGTATTACTAATGACAAAAATCCTGTATATAAATAAGTATATTTCTATTTTGTATGGAGAAATAATACATGAGGAAATTGGTCCCTTTGAAAAACAAAATTTTATTTCCACATATTTTCTAAAAACATTCATTCACTCACTGGGAGAAAAAAAAGGAGGATTTTCTTTCTTTATTTATTAGATATTTTCTTTATTTACATTTCATATGTTATCTCCTTTCCTGGTTTCCCCTCCAAAAATACCCTATCCCCTCCTCACCTCCCTCTGCTCTCCAACCCACTCACTCCCATTCCTGTTCCTGAGATTCCCCTATACTGGGGCATAGAGAAAAAGGAGGATTTTATTCATTTATCTACCTTCAACTCAGATTAAAAGAAAGAAAACTAGTGAACCTCATTTGAAAAGCTAATCTTCCTCCTGCTTTGTGAACCACATAGAATACACATAAAATCAAACATCCAGCAGAATCCTTGCTGATTACACAAACTCTTTCTCAGTATAGAGACACCAAGGTCAGTTGTCTTTTTGTCTTGGTGCTAGTAATCGCTGGTTCTTATGTACATAAAATGCCTGTCCTTGTTATTGCTGTTGCAACACTGAGGTACTGAGATGTGGTGATATTCAGGAAGACTCAGATCTGTAGCTGCAGGATGTGGAGCCTATCCTGGGGGGCTTCTGTGAAGGAGCAGGTAACTTCAAGATCTCTACACAGTCTTCTAATCCCCATATTCATTGAATCTGTCTAAGTGGCCCTGTTAATCATTCAGAAAAACTCTCACATAGTGGAAAGTAGTGACTGTTCTTGGAGGCATTATGAGTCACACATTATTTTCACTAGAAAATTGTTTTAAAATGTTAAAGTCTCATTTCTATTTGATAATTTTGCTTACTTCACAAAAAATTGACTTCTTTTTATTTCATCAATCTCAAGACATGACCTTTTCAGTACTGTTAATGGCATTTTCAAAGTGCAGACATACCTTTTGATTGAATTAAATTTCTACTGAATTCTACAGAACAAATTAGCCAACCCAATATAATCAATGGCTGCCTAATATTAGCCAAAGCCAGGGATCACTTGTGCCTCAGAACTTCTTAGTACACACACATGCACAGGGGGTCTTGGGGAGAACATTAATCCACTGCACTTTGACAGGTTCTCACTAAGGTAGATATTCAAATAGAAGGTTACACATTCATAGGAACCTCCTTTCGGGGGGGGGGTTATGAAATTATAATTAGATATCATTCAAAACATGTCATTAGAAGCTGCAGGTTATTTCTACTCTGAAATTAATAGCATACTTCATCTAATGCACAAGTGGACAACTCTTGACTATAACTTCCTCTCAGCGTCCATGAGAAGAATCTTACAGATGAAACACCTGACAGTACATTTCTTTCACATCCTGGCTAAATTATCATATCATGCATGCTAAAATATTCCAATGAAGTGTGTTATAGCTCACTTAGATACTAAAAACCTTGAAAGGCCTTTTAAACATGAGCCATTCTAAAGAAGCAGTTTAAAGGAAACCCATAAATCTTGAGACTGATTTGTCCACATCAGTCTCTGGAGGTTTGAGGCAGGCTAAGTACTCCAGTTGCTAAAGGAAGGCTGACAAGACACAGATAAGGGGGTGTTTCAGAAAAGAAAGAAACTATCCCCATTTCTGTTTCTTTTTTTAAGCTGTCATCATGGGGTCTAAAGCTCGAGAGAAAAGATGTAATAGTCCTGCTACCCTTTCTGTAAGGAATAGCTATCCAATTTCACTAAGAACATCAAATTATTGTTTGATGGGCACTAAGTGTTTGAAAACATTATGTGGTGACAATGGAGACTGCTGACACCAATCCAGGAGAAGGAATTGTTTCCTGCTAAACATGGAGCTTTTCCTCCAAGTTGCAAAAACCAGAAGAATCAAAAGCTCTTCTTGCAGTAGAATGTATGTAAGTAAAGTTAAAAGAATGATGGTGAAACATATTTAGATAAGAATCTGCTATGTTTTTTCTGTAATTCATTTTATTTTTGAAAATAGTAAAAAATTATTAAACACATAAATCTCAAAAGGACAAACCAGACTTTGAAAATAAAAGTGATTATTCTGATGTCATTTCATTCTTTTGTGAGTGCATGTGTGCACACATATTGTATGTGTGGTTATATAATTTCACATAAGTATGTTTTGGCACATGTGTGTGAGTGTCCCAAGCACATGAACCTGTATACATGTAAAGGTTGAGGTTGATATGCAGACTATACCCTATTGCTTCTCAATTTTATTTACTAAGGTAAGGTCAATTCACCAGTTCAACTAGACTTGCTGGCCAGCTTGATCTAGTGATCCTTTGACTCTGTTCTTCCAATGTAGATAAATGGCATGAGGTGACTGCTCCCAGGCTGCTGGCTGCAAGATGATATAAGGATTTCTGTAACTCTCAGCATACTGACACACTGAGAAGGCAAACTTTCTCAGCAGAGAATCCTAGTGTTCTGCCAAGTAAGCTTTGTGCCTGAGGAAGTGGTTTTCATGATCATTTTCTCATGAGAAAGTAACTTGGTTTATAATTATAAGAGACAACATATCAAAGAGTTGGACTGCAGACAGATTTCTCAGTCTGTAAGGATCTTTGGATCACTTTGAACCAAGAGAGGCTATTGCTAGGGAAGCAGAAGCTGTAGAGAATTAGAAGCTATGAGAAATCTTTATAGAAGCTTGACTATAAAAGATGATGGAATATATTTAATAAAGGATACACTGGCACACTGTTGCTGTGCACTACCTGTGTCCTGATTAATGTGACCCTCACCTGGACCCCCAACTCACTAGATGTTGACATTCTGAGACTAGTATTATAGGCAGACTGTCATACCCACCAAGAATTTATGGCATTTCAACAATATGTTTTGGAAAATCTGAACTCTGCCACACAAGCACTTCTCTACATTCTAATGGAATGTCTTTGACAGAATATCAGTATGGTTATACACAAATAACATTTATCAATGATAAAATCTCTTGAAGTTATATTGATCAAAAACTTCCATAGACACAGTTTAGAAGATACCAGACAATCTGTTTTTGTTTTGTTTTGTTTTTTGTTTTGTTTTTTTTATAAAGTAAACAAACTAACAAAAGCCCCAAAACATGGCCAAAGGAGGGAGTAGCCATAGCAGTGAGAGAGTTTCATGGTACATACATGTATGTACAAAACTTGAGTTTTATGTTAAAATTATTTGCGGAGCATGAGCCTTTTCCCTTGTTTTTGTAATGCAGGATTTCTCAGGTATGCTCTGTCACATGTATTTCAACACAGATAATTTATTGCATGTCTCATTAGCATCTTTACCCAAAGATGCATATTCTATTATTATAATGAGACACAAGTCACCTGCAGACACCCTGGGATGCCTCTGCTGGTAGCCCAGGGGTCCTCTCAAGCTTTCCTACTTGTTCACTTGTTCATTTCATATGCTAATTTCATAAATCTTTTTTTATTAGAATATTTAGGATCTCATCTGTGCCTTATATTTCAATAGGTAAGTACTGAAAGAGAGCTAATAAAGAGTTGTGGAACTGCAATTCACAGGAAGCCAGGCAGTACTCTCTGTTTCAAAGTTAGAAAATGGAGAAAAATCCAGCAATACCTCTACTGGTCATATACCCAGAAGATATTCCAACTGGTAATAAGAACACATGCTCCACTATGTTCATAGCAGCCTTATTTATTATAGCCA
>LR749809.1:929194-1033121 GCA_902729485.2 Mus minutoides
GATGCGATGTGATCTTAAAGTCCTGGGGTGTCCCTAGCTGGCTCTGCTGGGCTCAGAGGAAAGATGGCGGGGTGGCGGGTGCTCTGGCTGGGCTATAATGAACATTTTTGAAACTTCAACATTGTTCTCTATGGAGCAACACTTCTCATGCTGATGTCACAGTACTAAGAGATTTTGGTAATTATGTCAAACCAATCTGCCTGAAATATCTAAAAGATTTAAAGAAAGGAATGCATTGCATATAATGTACATTTTTTATTTCTTTTTCTTTTCTTATTGACAGTAGATCCTCTCATCCTGATCACAGTTTCCCCTCCCTGCACTCCTTTCATCTTTTCCCCATCTCTCCTCCTCCCCAAGTCCACTCAATCTATATTTCCTTTCAGAAAAAATCAAGGTTCCAATGGATAACAAAACATACAAAGTGTTCAATGTATAGAGTAATGAGATTCATTGTGGCTTATTAATACTTATCTTTCTTAATTAGTGCTTTTATATTGTTGTGATAGAACAGCCATGATCAAAACTGCAAGTTGAGAAGTAAAGGGTTTATTTCATCTTACAGTTTATAGTCTATCATCCAGGGAAGACAGGGAAGGAGCCTGGAGACACAAACTGATACAGAGACCATGGAGGAATGCAGTTTACTAGTTTTCTCATCATGCCTTGCTTAACCTGCTTTCTTACATAATCCAAGGCCACCAGCACAATAGTGGCACAACCCAGAATGATCTGTGTCCTGCCAAATCATTTTTATAACAAATTTATTTCTTTCTTTTCTTTGTTTTCAAATGTGTATTTTCTTTTTTTCACATTTTTTATTAGATATTTTCTTCAATTACATTTCAAGTGCTATCCCATAAGTCCCCTATAGCCTCCCCCTGCCCTGCTCCCCTACCCACCCACTCCTACTTTTTGCTCTGCAGAAGCTTTGCAATTTTATAAGGTCCCATTTATCAATTTGTGATCTTACAGCACAGGCCATTGCTGTTCTGTTTAGGAATTTTACCCCTGTGCCCATATCGTCAAGGGTTTTCCCAACTTTCTCCTGTATAAATTTCAGTGTCTCTGATTTTATGTGGAGGTCTTTGATCCACTTAGACTTGAGTTGTGCCAGCACCATTTGTTGAAAATGCTGTCTTTTTTCCATCGAATGGTTTTAGCTCCCTTGTCAAAGATAAGGTGACCAAAAGTGTGTGGGTTCATTTCTGGGTCTTCAATTATATTCCTTTGGCCTACCTGTCTGTTGCTGTACCAGTACCATGCAGTTTTAATCACAATTGCTCTGTAGTACAGCTTGAGGTCAGGAATAGTGATTCCACCAGAGGTTCTCTTATTGTTGAGGATAGTTTTTGCTATCCTAGGTTTTTTGTTATTCCAGATGAATTTGCAAATTGCCCTTTCCATCTCAGTGAAGAATTGAGTTGGAATTTTGATGGGGATTGCATTGAAAATGTAGATTGCTTTCAGCAGGATAGCCATTTTGACTATATTGATCCTGCCAATCCATGAACATGGGAGATCCTTCCATCTTCTGAGATCTTCTTCAATTTCTTTGTGCAGAGACTTGAAGTTATGATCATACAGATCTTTCACTTCCTTAGTTAGAGTCACATCAAGATATTTTATATATTGTTTGTGACTATTGCGAAGGGTGTTGTTTCCCTAATTTTATTCTCACCCTGTTTATCTTTTGTGTAGAGAAAGGCCACTGATTAGTTTGAGTTACTTTTATATCCAGATACTGTGCTGAAGCTGTTTATCAGGTTTAGGAGTTCTCTGGTGGAGTTTTCAGGGTCACTTATATATACTATCATATCATCTGCAAATAGTGATATTTTGACTTCTTCCTTTTCAATTTGTTTTGTTGTCAAATTGCTCTGGATAAGACTGCAAGTACTATACTGAATAGGTCAGTAGAAAGTGGGCAGCCTTGTCTAGTACCTGATTATAGTGGGATTGCTTCCAGATTCTCTCCATTTATTTTAATGTTGGCTACTGGTTTGTTATATGTTGCTTTTATTACGTTTAGGTATGGGCCTTGAATTCCTGATCTTTCCAAGACTTTTATCATGAAAGTGTGTTGGATTTTGTCCAATGATTTCTCAGCATCTAACGAGATGATCATGTGGTTTTTGTCTTTGAGTTTGTTTATATAGCGGATTATGGTGATGGATTTCCGTATATTAAACCATCCCTGCATCCCTGGGATGAAGCCTACTTGGTCCTGATGGCTAATTGTATTGATGTGTTCTTGGATTTGGTTTGCGAGGATTTTATTGAGTATTTTTGCATGGATATTCATAAGGGATATTGGTCTGAAGTTCTCTTTCTTTGTTGGATCGTTGTGTGGTTTAGGTATCAGAGTAATTGTGGCTTCATAGAACAAATTGGATAGAGTACCTTCTATTTCGATTTTATGGAATAGTTTGAGGAGAGTTAGGATTAGGTCTTCTTTGAAGGTCTGATAGAAATCTACACTAAACCCATCTGGTCCTGGGCTTTTTTTGGTTGGGAGATTATTAATGACTGCTTCTATATCTTTAGGGGAAATGGGACTGTTAAGATTGTTAATCTGATCTTGATTTAACTTTGGTACCTGGTATCTGTCTAAGAAGTTGTCCATTTCATCTAGGTTTTCGAGTTTTGTTGAGTATAGCCTTTTATAGTAGGATCTGATGATGTTTTTGGATTTCCTCAGGATCTGTTGTTATGTCTCCTTTTTCATTTCTGATTTTGTTAATTCAGATACTGTCCCTCTGCCCTCTAGTTAGTCTGGCTAAGGGTTTATCTATCTTGTTTATTTTCTCAAAGAACCAGTCCCTGGTTTGGTTGATTCTTTGAATAGTTCTTTTTGTTTCCACTTGGTTGAGTTCAGCTCTGAGTTTGATTATTTCCTGCAGTCTACTCCTCTTGGGTGAATTTGCTTCCTTTTGTTCTAGAGCTTCTAGGCATGCTGTCAGACTACTAGTGTATGCTCTCTCTAGTTTCTTTTTGGAGGCACTCAGGGCTATGTGTTTTCCTCTTAGGACTGCTTTCATTGTGTCCCAGAAGTTTGGGTATGTTTTGGCTTCATTTTCATTTCTTTCTTTATTTCTTACTTCACCAAGGTATCATTGAGTCGAGTGTTGTTCAGTTTCCATGTGAATGTTGGCTTTCTATTATGTGTGCTGTTATTGAAGATCAGCCTTATTCCATGGTGATCTGTTAAGATACATGGGATAATTTCAATATTTTGGTATCTGTTAAGGCCTGTTTTGTGACCAATTATATGGTCAATTTTGGAGAAGTTGCCATGAGGTGCTGAGAAGAAGGTATATCCTTTTGTTTTAGGACAAAATGTTCTATAGATATCTGTTAAATCTATTTGTTTCATAACTTCTGTTAGTGTACATGTGTCTCTGTTTAGTTACTGTTTCCAGGATCTGTCCATTGGTGAGAGTAGGGTGTTGAAGTCTCCCACTATTATTGTGTGAGATGCAATGTGTGCTTTGAGCTTTACTAAAGTTTCTTTAATGAATGTGGCTGCTCTTGCATTTGGAGCATAAATATTTAGAATTGAGAGTTCATTTTGGTGTATTTTACCTTTGATGAGTATGAAGTGCCCCTCCTTGTCTTTTTTAATAACTTTGGGTTGGAAGTCAATTATATTAGATATTAGAATGGCTACTACTGCTTGTTTTTTGAACCATTTGCTTGGAAAATTGTTTTCCAGCCTTTTACTCTGAGGTAGTGTCTGTCTTTGTCTCTGAGGTGGGTTTCCTGTAAGCAGCAAAATGTTGGGTCTTGTTTGTATAGCCAGTCTGTTAGTCTATGTCTTTTTATTGGGGAATTGGGTCCATTGATGTTAAGACAAATCAAAGACAAGTTAGTGTTGCTTCCTGTCATTTTTTATGTTAAAGATGGGAGTTTGTTCTTGTGGCTGTCTTATTTTAATTTTGTTAAAGGGTTAATTTCTTATTTTTTTTAAGGTGTAGTTTCCATCTTTGAGTTGGTGTTTTCCTGTTATTTTCCTGTGAAGGGCTGGATTCATGAAAAGATATTGTGTAAATTTGGTTTTGTCATGGAATACTTTGGTTTCTTCATCTATGGTAATTGACAGTTTTGCTGGGTATAGTAACCTTGGCTGGCACTTGTGTTCTTTTAGTGTCTGTATAACATCTGTCGAAGATCTTCTGGCTTTCATAGTCTCTGGTGAGAAATCTGGAGTGATTCTAATAGGCCTGCCTTTACATGTTACTTGACCTTTTTCCTTTACTGCTTTCAATATTCTGTCTTTATTTAGTGCATTTGTTGTTCTGATTATTATGTGTTGGGAGGAATTTCTTTTCTGCTCCAGTCTGTTTGGATTTCTGTAGGCTTCTTGTATGTTCATGGGCATCTCTTTCTTTAGGTATGGGAAGTTTTCTTCTATAATTTTGTTGAAGTTATTTGCTGGCCCTTTAAGTTGAGAATCTTCGTTCTCATCTACTCCTATTATCCGTAGGTTTGATCTTCTCATTGTGTCCTGGATTTCTTGGATGTTTTGAGTTAGGATCATTTTGCATTTTGCGTTTTTTTGATTGTTGTGTCCATGATTCCTATGGAATCTTCTGCACCTGATATTCTCTTTTCCTTCTCTTGTATTCTGTTGCTGATGCTCACATCTATGGTTCCTTATTTCTTTCCTAGGGTTTCTATCTCCAGAGTTGTCTCTCTTTGGATTTTCTTCATTGTTTCTACTTCCATTCTTAGATCTTCAATTCCATCACCTGTTTGTCTGTGTTTTCTTGTAGTTCTTTAAGGGATTTTTGTGTTTCTTCTACCTGTTTAGCAGTGTTTGCCTGTAGCTCTTTAAGGGCTTCTACCTGTTTAGCAGTGTTCTCTTATGATTCCTTGAGGGATTTTTGTATTTCCTCTTTAAGGGTTTCTATCTGTTTAGCTGTGTTCTCCTGTAATTTCTTGAAGGATTTTTTGTTTCTTCTTTAAGTGCTACTGCCTGTTTAGCATTGTTCTCCTGTATTTCTTTAAGTGTGTTATTAATGCCCTTCATACAATCTTCTACCATCATGATGAGATATGATTTAAAATCTCTGTCTTGCTTTTCGGGCATATTGGGGTATCCAGGACTCATTGCAGTGGGTTCTGATGATGCCCATTGTTCTTGGTTTCTGTTAGTAAGATTCTTATGTTTGCCTTTCTCCTTTCTGATGTTAATGTTTAAGCTGTCACTCGTTGGAGCTTGATCCTCCTGTGATTCTGTTAGCCTCTGTCAGCAGTCCTGGTAGACTAACTCTCCCCTGAGATCCAGTGATCGGAGCACTCTCTGCAGGCAAGATCTTCTCTTGCAGGTCAGGTGTCCAGCACACTGGAGCTCTGATCCACTTCCTGATTTCTAGGGTCAGAACTCTCCCAGAAGGCTGACTCTCTTCTGGCAAGGAATGTGCCCAGTGGTCTGGGTCTGAGCTCTGTCTCCTGACTGAGGTTGAAGGCCTGACAGAACCCTGACCAAGAAGCTCTGTTGCTTCTATTGCCCACGTGCTCTCAGGTGATCAGGAGGTCTTAGGTATGGTAGGGGTCCTTTGATCCCAAGATGATCCAGAGGACCCTCAGCTTGGAGAGCACTCTGGATCCCCTATCAGGTTCCTTTGAGCTCAGAAGGAGGATGGCAGGGGTGTCCCCGGCTGGAAGAGACCCCAACCTCCGGTTGGGCGGAGTTCCTCTGTTCCTGCTCCTGCTGGCAGTGTATTTTCTTTTTTTACATTTCAAATATTATACCCTTTCTGGGTTTCCTGCCCTGGAAACTCCCTATCCTATACCCATTCCCCTGCTTCTATGAGAGTATTTCCCCACCCAGAAATTCCTGCCTCCCCACCCTTGAATTCCCTTACACTGGGACATCAAGACTTCAAATGACCAAGGGCCTATTCTCCCATTGATGTCCAACAAAACCATCCTCTGCTACTTATGCAACTGGAGTCTTGGGTACCTCTATGTGTACTCCTTGGATGGTGGTTTAGTTCCTGGGAGCTCTGGGGGGAAGTGGGTCTGGCTGGTTGATATTATGTTTCTTCCTATTGGATTGCAAACCCCTTCAGATCCTTCAGTCCTTTCTCTAACTCTTCCCCTGTGGACCAGATTGGGGACCCCTTGCTCAGTCCAATGGTTGGTTGTATTTGTCAGGCTCTGGCAGCCTCTCAGGAGACAGCTATATCAGGCTCCTGTCAGCATGCACTTCTTGGCATCCACAATAGTGTCTGTGTTTGATGACTGTATATGGAATGGATCCCCAGGTGGGGCAGTCTCTGGATGGCCTTTCCTTAAGTCTCTGCTATGCACTTTGTCTCCATATTTCATCCCTTGAGTATTTTGTTCCCCCATCTAAAAAGAACTGAAGGATTCACACATTGGTCTTCCTTCTTCTTGACCTTCATCTAGTCTGTGAATTGTATCTTGGGTATTCCCAGCTTTAGAGGTAATATCCACTTATCAATGAGTGCATACCATGTGTGTTCTTTGTGATTGGGTTACCTCCCTAGGATGAAATTTTCTAGTTCCATCCATTTGCCTAAAAATTAAACAAATTCATTGTTATTAATAACTGACTAGTACTCCACTGTATAAATGTACCACATTTTCTGTATCCATTCTTCTGTTGAAGGACATCTTGGTTGTTTCTAGCTCTTAGTAGTTATAAATAAGGCTGCTATGAACATAGTGGAGCATGTGTCCTTGTTATATGTGCTATAGCTGGGTCCTGAGGTCATACTATGTCTAATTTTCTGAGGAACAGCCAGACTGATTTACAGAGTGGTTGAACCACCTTGCAATCCTACCAGCAGTGGAGGAGTGTTCCTCTTTCTCCACATCCTCATCAGCATCTTCTGTCACCTGAGTTTTTTTTTTCTTAGCCATTCTGACTGGTATAAGGTGGAATTGCTGACTCTGACTGACTTGTCCCTCCTGTGAACCTGTAAGCCTTTGATCTTAGGTATGTCAGCACTCCTAAGAGACCAGCTATCTCTGGGCAGGATTTGAGTATGAAGAGCAGTGGCTCAGGGTCAGCTCTAGGGTGGAGAGAGAAACTGGAAGGTTTTGTCCCTGGCTGCTCCAGAGATCCTTTGTCCTGTGGGTTCTAGCTGGGTCTCACTTGGGTCAGGTATTGGAGCAGTGGTGGTGGTCTTACCTGTGAAATTAGGTGTGTCAGCACTCCTAGGAGACCAGCTCTCTCCTGGCAGGATTTGCATGTGGAGAACTGTGGTACAGATCTAGCTCCAGGTTGCATATGGAAACTGGAAGGATCTTATCCAAGGATGCTCTGATTTTCCTGTGTCCTGTGAGCTCTGGATGGGTCCCACTTGGACCAGGTATTGGAGAAGTAGTGGTGGTCTTCCTTTGACCCATTTTTCTCTCTTATTAAAAATAAATTATTTTCTCATACAACATATCCTGATTAAAGTTTTTCATCCTTCTATTCCTCTCAGTTCCTCCTTCCTCCTCTCCCATTGGATCCACTCCCTCTCTATCTCTTAGGAGAAAAATAAAACAGGCTTCTAATAGAAAACAACAAAAAATACCAAAATAAAATATAATGAAATAAATCAAAACCTTGATGTTATCATCAAGGTTGGACAAGGCAATCCAAGGAAAAGGAGAGAGCACTACCAGAAGGCAGAAGTAGGCTGGAAAGATGACTCATCTTTTAAAGACTAGGCTTACAATCAAAACTATAAGACAAAGCACAAGAATCCGAGGCTTATTTGTTCACATATTCTGATGTCCCATAAAAATAAAAAATCAAAATCTATAATATATATGCAGAGAATCTGATGCAGACCTTTGAAGACCCTATACTTGCTACTTCAGTTTCTGTGAATTTGTATGAGCTTTGCTCAGTAGATTGAGAAGTCCTAGTTCTCCTGGTATCCTCTATTCTTATATTCTTTCTGCCACCTCTTCATTGTATTCCCTGAACTCTGAGAGAAGGGATTTGGTGAAGTCATTCCACTTAGAGCTGTGTTTTCCAAGGTGTCTCTGTGTATGTATAATGCATAGCTGAGGGTCTCTATATATGTTCCTATATGATGCAGGAGAAAGCTTCTCTGATGATAGATGAATAAGGCAGCAATATACAGGTCTTGGAAAATATCATTAAAAGACATTGTATTGTTACTTTTTATGTTTTTTATAAAAATATTTTTGTCCTATCCTAGGTTCCTGGGTTTTCTAGTCTCTGGTTTTTAATTACCCAAGCAGTGCTGGGTGTAAGTTTGGTCTAATGGAACAGGTTTTAAATCAAATCAGTTATTGGTTGGCTACTCCCACAAGATTTGTGCCATCATTCATCTGGAAATTTTTGCAGACTGGACAGATTGCAGACCTTTTTTTGCATCTGAGTCTGAGTTTACATTTCCCTTTTCGTAATCTGAAAAGTCACTTGTCATATTGAAGTCATTAAATATGGGTATTTTATATAGGCACCAGATGAACCTCAACATGTACAATGAGTTCTATAGGTGTTTTCTTCAGCCTTTACTGTCCATTTGTGTAGAGCTAATAATCTGGGTTGTTTGGTACTTTCCATGGGATACATTCAGCCAATATAAATTGAATACAACCCAGTACTGGAAGATTCATTTGGTGACAAGATATGGCCAGTTTTGGTTTCATCTCTCTTATAACTTGGAGATTTTATTAGAATTGCCTTCATATATTTTTAAGTTTCCACTGCACTATGTTTTTATAACCTTCAAATCTCCCTCAATTCTAGATGTCTCTTTCCACAATTTCTCCCTCAACCACTCCTATTCCTTTCCCTATCTGGTCCTTCTGAAAACATCCCACTTTCTGGTCCCAGTCAACCTAAAATCTATTCTATTTCCCCCCATCTCAGAGAAATATATGTGTCTCACTGTCCCTTCCTCTACATAAAACCTCTATGGGGTCAAAAGATTGTAGCTTGCTTTTAACCATTTGTGTAATGGTTAATATCCACATTTAACGAAATACAAACCATATTTATCATTCTGGACCTGAGATACCTCACCACATTATTGTTAATCATTCTTCTGTTGAAGGAAATATCAGATGCTTCCAATTTTGGACGAATATGAATAGAGAAAAATGAATATGGTTAAGCAAGTGTCCTTGTTATAGAATGTACTGTCCTATCATGCCCAACAGATAATGCATTACTGAACACTCATCATTAACACAGGCCCTAAGATCAACAATGAATAAATGAGACCTAAAAGGCTTCTGGAAAGTGAAGGGCACCATCATGTAGAGAAATTGGTAACTATAAATGGGAAAATTTTTTTCTAACTTTACATCCAATTGAAGGATAATATCCAAAATATAGAAAGAGCTGACAAAACATGGTATTAAAAAAACAAATCATCCAATTAAAAAGCGTAGTACAGATCTAAACACATAGTTCTCAAGAGAAGAAACTCATTTGGCTGAGAAAACTTTAAAAAGTGTCATTAGTCCTTAGGGAAATACAAATCAAAATTATTTTGAGTTTCAATCTTAAACTTGCCTAAATAGCTATGATTCAAATGCAGGTCATGCTCATGAGGTTGTGCAGCAAGGGGAACACTCATCTATTGCTAGTGGGAGAACAAACTTGCACATTCAGAGCTTAGAAAGAACTGGAAAGGGTGAACTGAGGTATTATGAGTAGCATTTGTTGATGATACTGTGCAGTGTGACAACCAGGAACTGTGCAATGTGCTTGTGTTATGCCTTCATATACATGAATATAGTAAAGGTGCATTATCCAACACACATGAGCACTATGATAAACACCTCAAGTTTGTTACATGTTTGATTTTTGAATTAACATTTGGCATTGCATATTCAAAAACCTTTTATTGTTGCCAACTTCCCATGATTCCCACTTTCAGCTAAAGGGCCTCATACATGATCATAACCCACACTTTGAGAAACTGAGCTTTGGGAACACTGCCTGAATGGCAGTGGATATCAGAGACCACACTTCATAATGTCATTTACAAATTTATTGTATGACTCTTATAGAGTTAGACTTTTAGATAAAATTGGTGATTATGGGTGAAAAAACTGTGTCCTTTACAATGTCTCATCAGACATTATGTTCTACAATACATATCTGAGACAGAGTGTATATGTCTAGATTCTTGTGTTAAGGAAGCATTGAAGAGAACCTAGCACTATTTTACATTCCTTAGACTCACTGAATACAAGAGTACATGTGTTGGATATCTAAGCCATCAGTGCTTCTGTCTCAGTAAAAGTAAGACAATAGACAATTCCTAGTGACAAAAGTAATTACTTTATCAAAGACATAATGGCACTATCTCCATGAGATGGGACTTTGGAAACTTCACATGCTCAGTGCATTCTTTTTCTAATGTGTTTATTTCTTTTTCTTAGGAGAAATAAAAAGGCCAACTGAAACAATTCCAAAAACACTAATTTGTGGTATATCCATTGTGACTGTGTTATACTTACTGACTAATATATCATACTTGACAGTTTTGACATCCCAGGAAATCATCTTTTCAGGTATGATAAAGTAAATTTAAATAGGAAATAAATGCCTCTCTGTTCTCAGGGAAAAAGCAAAACAAAACAAAACAAAACAACAACAACAACAACAACAACAAAAACATGTGTCGGTTTATTGCTCTGGTAGGAAGCATGAACTGGGGCAGGTAGACCTAAAATTGAGGTAGACTAAAGTCTCCTGTAATAGTGACGTTTGTTCAAAACATCAGGAAATTTATATGCTGAGGATTAAGAAGAATCACATAAGTAAGAAAACACATTCCAAAAACAAGTCTGTGTTTTGAAGAAACTGAGGTCACAGGTCTCTTATTTTCTTGAAGTTTTCCCACAAGCACTCAGCATTTTTATATGGCACCACTGAACTGTATCCAACTGGAGTGAATTTTATGAACTGTACATATGTTTAATATACCTACAGTGATATAAAATATTTATGTTTTGGAATTTTGAAGGAATCCAAGAGAAACACAATTACATAAATCATCTATTAAAAATAATCAATCACATTTTAACAGCTAAATTATAGGACAAGTAGTACATGAAGCAACCAAAACTAAAATAAAGGAAAAAGAAAAGAAGATGAGAACATGAGTAAAAAAGATGAGAAGGCATATGAACAAACAAAGCAAGAATAAAAAGGGAGATATTATGCATACATGCTTCATTTTTCACAACACACCTACATCTTTACAATAAATTCAGTTGTCCAAGTAGTCAGCAGCTTCTTAGCTTCTTAGATGCAGAAACTAGTGCCAAGAAGTTAGGTGAGGTTTAGGTAGTCTAAGGATGTCCCTTCTCAGCATTCCCATAAATTTAATCAATATGTAAGCTTTTCCTCACCAGATATAATTATCATCTCAGCAGTCCATGGCTGCCATTTACATCCATCTGCAATTGGACAGACAAGTCAGTCACAGCCAAGTTCTTAGACTCATTCACCACATTGTAGCACACTGTTATAGTCTAGTATGTTGTTAATGTGAGCAGTAATGTAGTAAATATGAGCAGCAATTTTCATGATTTGCTCTTCAAAAATCAGTCATCAAAATCCCACTAGGAGTGTGAACCCTTCATCACTTATTGGTCATTGACTGGGCTTTGTTTATCCTGATAAGTTGTCAGAAATATATAAAACCCTTTCCTGAGAAGTAAATGCCTATTCTGGTAGGAACCAAAGCTTCAGTTTTCCCTTCTATGAAAATATTTGGTAAAATTCTATTCCATAGGAAGGCCATTGATTTTAGATAGTATGTTAATCAAAGGGAGATGCACACACAGTTTTACTTTAGGATAGTTTCATTCTCATATAGATGGTTATAAAATAACATAGATGGATAAGGAAGGTTTGGCAGGGAGTGCTTACCCAAAGAAGACATTGAATTGGAGTATTTGCAAGTATATCTGCAACATGGGACTTTCTGGGAGTTGTCTGAAGGAGGCATGGCATTGCACAGTTTTACAACGCATACTACAGTATAGTAGCTGAGTTTTAGATCATTTGTACTGTGATATCTCTATCATGCAGTGCCAGAGATCCACAAATAAAATGTCTTTTTTCTGAATTATCATTGACAAACAGGTGGGTTTTTGCTAATATATGAGAAAAGCACCATAACAATCAGGAGAGCAAGAATTCATTTTTCTGCCCCTGATTTGTCTTGAAGTTCACAAATATCCACTTCTAATGTGCTTTACTGGACAAAAACAATCATAAGACGCAACATATTCAAGCAGTACGAGACTCCTCCTAGAAAGAATCTGCCAAGTCACATTACAAAATGTATGGCTGCAGAAAAAATAATAATGAAGAATGCTCTTCTAGAGGACCCTTGGTCTTACAAACATAATATGCCCCAGTACAGGGGAATGCCAGGGCCAAGAAGTGGGAGTGAGCGGTAGGGGAGCAGGGCAGAGGGATAGTATAGGGAACTTTTGGGATAGCATTTGAAATGTAAATAAAGAAAATATCTGATAAAAAATTTTAAAGAAAAAAGAATCCTCTTCTATTTTCTGTCAAGCAAAAAATAACTTTGACATTCTAAATTTTTATTTAACTTGTAGATTCTGTGGGTGTCACGTGGATGAACAGAGTCTTTCCTTCCCTACAATGGATAACTTCTTTCTTGATCTCAGCTTTCCTACTTGGCTCTGTTTCTTGTGGAATAGTTTCTGCATCAAGAGTATTCTTCTCCGCAAGTCAAGAGGGACAATTTCCTTCTATCTACTCAATGCTTAATGGCCATCACTCTCCAGCTGTAGCTGACATCCAGATTGTTATATTATCTTCTGTTGCAATTATATCTTCAAGTATCATCTATTTAGTGAAATATGTTAGTCTAGGATCATTTTGTATACATTTGCTGCAAATGATTGGGTTGCTTAAGCTAAGGTACCAGAACCCTGAGCTACCAAGACCTTACAAGGTAAGTCAACATCTAAATACTAATGTTGAATGTCACTTTGTTCAAGCTCTGTGTTATTCTTTTAACCAATTACAAACCCTGCAAATCCCGTGAAACAACTGCCCAATTTCTTCTTTTCCAGCTTTTGTGATATCACATATTTGAGGATTCCTTCTTATTGTGTGAAATGTGAAAACTGATACACTTCAGGGAGGACAAATATCATCATTATCTTCTTGAGACCAAATAACAATACTAAGGAGAAAATAACTTCCATGCTCAAGTGAACTCACTCACATCATAATAATACCCCAATAGCATAGTAAAGGTAGCTTCATCTTCTTGTTTATTTCCTTAATTGATATTTTATTTAATTCAATATTTTAAGTCTAATCTTAAATGAGTTTCATTTATATTTTGTTTGTAATGTGTAAGTCACACATTAATAAAACAGAAATCTAAGGATGTTCCTTCTCAGCATTCCCATATATTTAATCAAGATTTAAGCTTTTATTCACCAGATATAATTATCATCTCAGAAGCAGTCCATGGTTGCTGAGATAATATTAAAATATTTAAAACTCCACATGTTATTACAGTAAGCATAATATGGAGTATTGTTAATAAAGTCCATATTCACAGGTTTTCTCCTAGGGTTCTGATTCATTCAGTCTCTATTGGCCTACAGGAATATGTACTGATATCAGTCATCTTGGGATTCCTATAAATAGTGGATCACTGACCAAATGTTAAGAAATATCACTCTATACAAGATTCCACATTTTTCTTTTTTTGTAATCATTTCTTCTTCAAGTGTATTCTATATTAACAAATGCAAATGATATTTTGGATATATTGTATATACCTGCTATATTTCAGACACTCATGTACATAATTCAGTAAATGGTTGAAGACAGACAATAAGGAGACAGAAGATTAGAATAATATGATCAAGTTAGTTTGAGGCCAAGCAGAACAATATAATGAGAAGACTAGCAAAGCCATATTGAGTCAGTCAGCTTAGAGTTGTGTTTGAGACAAAAGAGTTAAGTTGAACTAGTTAATCAGAGTTCAGAAAGAGCTAGAAAGGGTGAGCTTATTCAGAAGTGAGGCTCTGAGATGACAATTACATCTGGTTAATAAAAGTTGCCTTTATAAATGGGGATAGACATATTTTTTAGTCTTACTATATTTATATCAGAGTAAAAAGGAAGCATATATAAATATATACATCATTCAAGGTCAATATAGAAATTTCATTTTGTTGAGCACAATCTAGTGAATGTGATTCTGTCATATAAACTTTAAATATTAAAATCAAATTAGATGCCATTTTTTAAATATTTATTTAATTATTTTATGTAAATGAGTACACCATAGTGCTCTTTAGACACACCAAAAGAGAGCATTGAATCCCATTACAGATGGTTGATAGCCACCATGTGGTTGCTGGGAATTGAATTCAGGATGTCTGTAAGAGTAGCTAGTGATCTTAACCACTGGGCTATCTCTCCAGCCCACAAATACCATTTTAACATTTAAAAATATATTTAAAAAATTAAGTCATTATCTAGGCTCATGTACCTCAAATTCCTGTTTATTAATTTTCTGCATTTTTCTTGAGCATTGGTCATAGTTCACAATAATAGTATTTCAATCTGATGAATGCTTATACTGGTAATACAAGCTTTCTAACAGTATGAAGTCACCAGAAAACTGGGTAATAACTAAGCAAAAGTGTTAAATAAAATAATGGTTACACCTACATTAAGAACCTATTTGTTGTCAGACATTATAAAATGGATATACTGAAAATACTCATAGAGAAGAAAACAAAGTCTTCTGTGTAACAACCTATTATATAAAACTGAGAGACAATCCCTAAAAACACAAAAGCTAAATATATCCATGTAATATTAGAACTCATTTAAGCACAATTGTTTCAACAAAGAGAAAAAATTAGACTTAGAAACATTGTCATATGGCAACAAATAGAACTAAAAAATAGAATGGTGCCTCCATAAGAGACAGAGAGCAACACTTGCCACCGACACACACACACACACACACACACACACACACACACAAATTGAAGGTAAAATAGCCAAGCTCTCCAGTATGTTCAAGAGTCAATCCCTAGTGAAAGACCTTCTATATCAGAAATGTCAGTATTTGGATGAAGGGATGTTTTGATCCATCTCTGCTAAGCAGAAACTATTTAAATTCTTCTTTTAAAAATACTGTTCTTAGCTAGGCAATAATGGCGCACGCCTTTAATCCCAGCACTTGGGAGGCAGAGACAGGCAGATTTCTGAGTTAGAGCCCAGCCTGGTCTACAGAGTGAGTTCCAGGACAGCAAGGGATACACAGAGAAACCCTGTCTCCAAAAACAAAAATCAAAACCAAAATACTGTTCTTTCATATATTCATGGGAAATATATATAGAAAACAAGAACTGTCGGGGAAAACACCAAATCCATACTCCGTGACATCCTGGTATGTCAAAAGACAATTACAAATGTATTAATCATTTATGAGGTGGTCTCTGAGTTAACTTTGAAACAGACAACAGCTATGGGTATAAAGTAAACTGGATGTATTCTACTTTGGAAATTGCTCTCTAGAAAATAGTAAATTGTAACACTTGGGTTGAAGCAACACTGACTTTCAGAATATTTTGGAAAGAAAAGATATTCAAATAAGTTCATAGTCTACTAGTTCTTCCACTGAAAATTTCTACTCAGAAAGAACCTCATCCTGAGAATTGAACTACTCACTTAGAGACTCTTCTGCTGCCAGTAATGAATATGACACTGTTTTAAACCTTCAGGTGTCTCTTTGATTAAAAATCCCAAGAGAAATTATAGATGGATATTACCATTAAAATTTAAATCAAAATTTTAAGTCAAATGATTATGAAAGTGCGTCAACCATCCAGAATATTGATGTATTGCTAAAACCACCCCTTTAAAAAGATGCCAAAAGTTATAACATCATCACCAAGTTCTACTTTGTAATTATACATTCCAGACCATGATCTTGTATTACAGTTAAGATTTTTCACTAAGATACTTGTTAGAGTTATATATAAATTGGTAAGTTGTAGATGAGAAATATACTTCTTAGAGACAATGGTAAAATGCCAAATAGTAGTAATGATAGAGATCTACACAAGGAAACTCACATTGTCTTTGTAGTATATAATATAATACTAGATTTTAAAAATCTAAACACATCAAAATTATTTCAGGTCACACATCAGAAACATTAAATACTAGGAAAGCATAGGATGTTATATTTCAAATCCTCAATAAAATAACTTTTGAAAGTAGAAAAGAAGGTACTGAGGGTGAGCAGACACAAGGAAGAGAAGAAAATATTATTTTTAAAAAAGGATGGGGTTATACAACAAGTTTTGTTTGAAAGTAAATAATAACTAAGCAAGTGTGATATATCCACCAAAACTATCTTATAAAACTATAGGCTCAATAAGGACATTTCAAGACAAATCATCAAACTATCTGTGGGGAATGTACTTAAAGGAATACTATATGTAACAAATGAAGAAAGACTATCTCTATCATGAAACCACCAGAAAGGATATACTTCATGGGAGGAATATATGCACAAAGAAGAAATAGAAGGAATTCATCATTACTAACATGGTTAACAAGTAAACTCTTCATACAAACAGAAGAGAGAAAAGAAAGCACAATAATCCAGACAACCAGAAAAATAAACCAAAATTTTAAGTTTAAAGCCATACCTAATGCTAAATCAAATGCAAAAAGCTTCAAATCACCAAAAGAGAGAAAAAGACTAGTTTAAAAAATGAGAAATAATATCTAGCTGCTTGGCATCATTAAAAAATATATCTCATTAGCAAAATCGCCTATAAGTTAGTAAAGAGAACACAGGACCTTATTGAACAAAGGGAAGTTGAAAACTAGCTGGTATGACTATTCAGATATTGACATAAGACTTCAAAATTCAACAAACTGATTAGTAAAACACTACAAATTATTGAGATGAATAATTTATAAGTAGTATATATGAGTATTATATATGAATAATTCAATAAATTATTGGAATTCTCAATTTTATTTTAAAGTCACTAAACAATAATGTGCATGAAATATCAGAGGGGTCCTGCAGTAATAATGTTGAGTGATTTTCACATAGCACTCAGATCTTCACATAATACATCCACACTCAAAATTAATGAAGGAATCTTCAGAATGTTCCATCTACTATCTGTGAATTATGTTTTTCTTCCAAAAGTCTATAAATTTAGCTAATAATGCAAGCCTTCAAAATGTAGTGTGTGTGTGTGTGTGTGTGTGTGTGTGTGTGTGTGTGTGTGTGTTTGTCTATACTAAAAAGTCGTCAGAGGAACTGTAGGAACACATAGAATTTGGGAAAAGGAGAGGTCAGCTAAAACTAAGGGCCATCTGAGCAAAAAGTAATTCAATGGATGCTTCCAAAAATGCATATACATAGATGAAGGTTAAATAAATTAAACCAACAAATGATGGGGGAGAGAAAGGCCCAATTGGATATCTCTTTTCACCAAATGAAGTTTAAGTACTAGAACTAGGTTACATCAACAAAGTTGTTTGTAAAAAAGGACTACATGGAAACCCCCAAAGAAACTAGGCTATTTGCTACTCCCTACAGACTGACAAAATGGCCCTATTGAAGCCAACACCTTCACAACTCAACAAAGAGATGTTGAGCTAGTGCCTACCTAGAACCTTCACTCCTCGGTAGTATTCTTGGTATTGTAAAGAACTCTTTAAGGAGCTGCTGATTTCTACCAACCTTTTGTCAATCCCTGACAAATACAGAAGTGGATGCTCACAGTCATCTATAAGGCAGAACACAGGGTCCCCAATGTAGGAGCTAGAGAGAGTACCCAAGAGCTGTAAGGGTCTGCAACCCTATCGATGGAACAACAATATGAACTAATCAGAACCCCCAGAGCTCACGGCTCTAGCTGCATATGTATTAGAAGATAGCCTAGTTGGCTATTATTCGGGAAGAAAGGCCCTTGGTCTAGCAATGTTTATATGCCCCAGTACAGGGGAATGCCAGGGCCAAGTAGTGGGAGTGGGAGGGTAGGGGAGCAGGGCGGGGGGAGGGTATAGGGGACTTTTGGGATAAGACTTGAAATGTAAGTGAAGAAAATATCTAAAAAAAAAAAAAAAAAAAAAAAAAAAAAAAAAAAAAAAAAAAAAAAAAGAGTTAACACCAATGTTTCTCAAACAATTCCATAAAATCTAAAGACTAGAAGGGGCTGGTGAGATGGCTCAACGGGTAAGAGCACCCGACTGCTCTTCCAAAGGTGATAAGTTCAAATCCCAGCATCCACATGGTGGCTCACAACCATCGGTAACGAGATCTGGCGCCCTCTTCTGGAGTATCTGAAGACAGCTACAGTGTACTTACATATAATAAATAAAATAAATCTAAAAAAAAAACAATAGAAATGCTAAAACAATACTACAAGGCCACTATTACCATAATACTACAATAATAATCCATAATAATAAGAAAAATCCAACAAAAATTCGAAAATATTCTAAACAATTTTGTTAGTGAATATGCACACAAAAATTTATAATTATAATATTTCTAATCTAATTTTGAGAATATATCAAGAGGATAAGACACAACAAGAAATTTTCATTTAACTATAGGAATGAAAGAATAATTGAACATATTTAAATCAATAAAAGTAATATTATACATAACTAACCTAAAGGTTTGAAATCACATTTATTTTTTTAATATGTGTTTATACATATACATATATAGGACATAAACATAAAAATGAGATCAGAATAGATGATAATGCCTAAAATACAGATTTATGAAAACAAGGGAAGATGATCAAAAATTTATTAGAAAGTCTAAGTGAGAACAATTTTCAAGAATGGAATGGATAAACAAAAAGAGAAAGGAAATTAGGGGTAGAATATGAACATAATAGAATTATGTGTGTATATGAAAATTCCAAGTAAATATCACCAGACCTATGAATATACAACTATACTATGTTAACTAAAAATTAATAAATGGAAACAAAGTAATAGATAAAGGGAGGGAGGAAAAGAAAGAAGGGGGAGAGCAAGAGAAGGAAAATGTTGGCTATGTGTAAATACATAGTTTTTTCATAATTCAGTAAAAGGCCTTAATGATTAAAAGTTCTATGATGTTATTATTTTATTTATGGCAATGATATCTACTAAGGAACCATTTTTGCTAATGTTTGAAAATGAAGTACTGCCTTTAGTGAATGTTGACTCAAGGCGATGGATATAGTAAAACCTCATGGATACTACAGGTAAATAATTAACTTGACATTGAGTTTTTTTAAATACTTAATCTGCAATCAATTTATTTGTATAAGCTAATATCACGACAACCTACTTTAAACCTTTTGAAGATATGTATCCACTCATGTCCTCTTGGTTCTGTAACATATATAATGCCCCTTTTGTAATAACAACTTACCATGTCAACAAAAAAATTCTCATTTTCTTTTTCAGGCGTGGCTGCCATTTATATTTGGATCTATGGCTTCCTCACTTTTCCTCATTTTCACCCCAGTGATCCAGTCTCCTAACATAGAGCATGTCTATCAAGTGGTGTTTGTTTTCTGTGGATTTCTGTGTTATTGGCTTCAAGCTAACCTTAACAGACATGCTATTTGTTTTGACAAAATCACTTGCTACTGCCAATTACTTTTCAATATCTCCCCACCTGAAGACCCAGAAAAATCAATTCCTACTCCAAATCCTGACTAAAGAAGTATATTTGAAAAAAAAAAAAGAAGCAAAAATTCTTTCTTTAAATGAGCAAAATTTTATTGCAATTTTATTTTTAGATATATATGCTCTTAAACACATTATTCCCACCAAAAAAATGTTGCAAAAATTCAATTCACCCTCATAAACATCTTTATTCTGTGAATAATTAGTAGAAATAAGACTAAAGGTAAAAAACACAAATTAAAAGAATATGGAAATTTTATTTCTGGTACATTTGGATCAGTATATACATACACACACACACACACACACACACACACACACACACACACACACACACACACCTGTATATAACTCTGTACCCCATAAATATTGTCATTGCTTCCTTAACCAAGATATTTTTAAAGATATTTGCCTTAGTCAGGGTTTCTATTTTTGTGAAAAAAAATATAACTGAAAGCAAACAATGGAGGGGTGCTGTTTACTGGCTTGTTTCCCATGGCTTACTCAGCCTGTTTGCTTTCTTTCTTTCTTTCTTTCTTTCTTTCTTTCTTTCTTTCTTTCCTTTTTCTTTCTTTCTTTCTTCCTTTCATACTTTTTTATTAGATGTTTTCTTCATTTACATTTCAAATGCTATCCCTTTTCCTAGTTTCCTCTCCCAAAATCCCCTATACCCTCCCCCTTCCCTCTGCTCCCCAACCCACCCACTCCCACTTCTTGGCCCTGGTATCTCCCTATACTGACTGGGGCATAGAATCTTCCCAAGACCAAGAGCCTCTCCTCCCATTGATGGTCAACTAGGCAATCCTCTGCTACATATGCAGCTAGAGACACAAGCTCTGGGGGATACTGGTTAGTTCATATTGTTGTTCCTCCTATAGAGCTGCACACCCATTCAGCTCCTTGGGTACTTTCTCTAGCTCCTTCACTGGGGACCCTGTGTTCCATCTGATAGATGACTGTGAGCATCCACTGGCATAGCCTCACAGGAGACAGCTATATCAGGGTCCTGTCAGCAAAAATATTGTTGGTATATGCAATAGAAAATTGGACATAGTACTACTGCAAGAGCCACCAATTCCACTCCTGGGCATATACCAAGAAGATGTTCCAACTTGTAATAAGGACAAGTGCTCCACTATGTTTATAGCAGCCGTATTTATTAGATATATAAATAATTCCAGAAAAAAAATTCAGAAGCTGGAAAGAACCCAGATGTCCCTCAACAGAGGAATGGATACAGAAAATGTGGTAAATTTATACAATGGAGTACTACTCAGCTATTAAAAACAATGAATTTATGAAATTCTTAGGCAAGTGGATGGATCTGGAGGATATCATCCTGAGTGTGGTAACCGAATCACAAAAGAACACACATGATATGCACTCACTGATAAGTGGATATTAGCCCAGAAACTTAGAATACCCAGGATACAATTTGCAAAACTTTTGAAACTCAAGAAGAAGGAAGAACAACATGTGGATACTTCATTCCTTCTTAGAATGGGGAACAAAATACCCATGAAGGAGATATAGAAACAAAGTTCAAAGCTGCAACTAAAGGAATGACCAACCAGAGTCTGCCCCACCCAGGTATCCATCCCATAACAATTGCCAAACTCAGCCTGCTTTCTAATAGAACTCAGAACCATCAACCAGCCCAGGAATGACACCACCCACCCTGGGCTAGACCAACCCCATTAGTCACTAATTGAGAAAATACCTTCTAGCTGAATCTCATGGAGGCATTTTCTCAACTGAGGCTCCTTCCTCTCCAATAGCTCTAATTTATGTCAAGTTCACATAAAACCAACCCATACAAAGTTTCAGGTAGAAATGTTGACTACCCTGACTAATATCACAATTAATCAAGTTATAACACTCTTCCCATAAATTTATAAAATGATATAATATTAAAATGTAAAATTATTTACTGCACAATCATTTCCTGTTTTATTTTTTCTTAGGAATATTTTGAGTTTCATTTTCTTTTTTTTCAATATTTTTTATTAGATATTTTCTTAATTTACATTTCAAATGCTATCCCGAAAGTTCCCTCCCCCCTCCCCCCACCCTGTTCCCCTGCCTACCCACTCCCACTTCTTGGCCCTGGCGTTCCCCTGTATTGGGGTATATAAAGATTGCAATACCAAGGGGTCTCTCCTCCCAATGATGGCCGACTAGGCCATCTTCTGCTACATGTGGAGCTAGACGAGTTCTGGGAGATCTGGTTAGTTCATATTGTTGTTCCTCTTCTAGGGTTGCAGACCCCTTCAGCTCCTGGGGTTCTATCTCTAGCTTCTCCATTGTGGGTCCTGTGTTCCATCATATAGATGACTGTGAGTATCCACTTTTGTGACACACACACACACACACACACACACACACACACACACATCTATCTATCTTCCTGAGTGTGCTCCCATCTCTTTAATCCCTTCTTCTTTCTTATTCTCAACTTTCTGCAAAGTAATTCCCTCTCTCTTTCCATAACAGTTACGCCCTATATCCCACTCATTTTTCCCCCTTTTCTTCACATTAGAACATACACATATACACAGATATATTTCTAAGGTAGGTTTTACATATGAAAGAAAATGTAATATTTAACTACCTTGGTCTGCCTTATATTATGTATTTCCTTATATGATTTATATTGATCCCAATTTCATGTACGTTTCTGAAATGGTCATGATTTCAATCTTATTTAAAACTGAATAAAATTCTAATGGTTATGTCTACCCCATTTTGTTTATCTATTCATTCTTTGATGCATATCAGATTAATTCTATGCTTGAAGTTTTGAGAGTGTAGAAATAAACATATATGTACAAGTGTGTCTGTGGGATGCTGGCTTATATCATTTGGGCATATAATCGGGAGTAACAAAAAAATAAAACTTATGGTACTTCTAGATTTTCTGAAAGGGCCACAGTGATTTCTTTAATGGTTACACGAGTTCACTGTCATATCAACAGTATATGTGGTTTCTTCTTTACCTGTATCTGTACCAGAATTTGTTGTCTGTTTTCATCCAGATGAGTTTTTAGCCTATTCTGACATCGAATCCCAGTGAAGCAGATGGGAAACATTATGTTTTCATGATGGCTAAAAATGGAAAGATAGTCATGTGAAAGCTGAGGAAAGAAGCTAGATCCTCTGGAAGAATAACCAATGTTCTTGATGAATGAGCCATCTCCCCATCATCTCCCACTGTTTCTAAGATTATTTTTTCAATTATGTTTATGTATGTGGGAATATGCACATGAGTGGTTCTGGAAGCATTGGGTCCTCTGGAGCTACAGTTATAGGAAGTTATGGGCTACCCCACATGGATGCTTGGACTTTAACTCTGGTCTCTGGAAATATAATAAGTGTTCTTTACTTCTGAGGTGTCTCTCCAGCATGTCCAGTTGTTTATTTAAAGCCAAAGATTAGATAAAACATGGAAAGTTTATGCTGTTATTTCTTCAATTGTTTTATATCTTATCTCTTTATTTTCTTCTGGGACTTCCAAATTCATGTGTTAGAGTCCTTCAGTTCCTTGCTAGTCTCTGATTCTATGTTTTTGCTTTGACATTTGCCTTTTCATTTTCTTTGTTTTTTATGCTTTTGTGAAAATTACTTTTAACAAAAACCCAGTACAATAAACCTCCTAAAAACAAGAAAACAAGATAAAACCACACATACACAGATCACCAAACTGTAACAAAATAAAAGCATCCACAAACAAAACTGTGGAGACATACCATAGTATGTTAGTCAACTACTCCTAAACATGAGGTCTGTCCTAGAATGGTTGATATAATCCATATCACACTACAGGAGAAAATTGACTGTCTGTCTCCTAGCAGGTAAAGGTGATAACTCAGTTATTAAACTCTACCCTAGTGACTGGGTTTTCATTCTTTTTCAATATAAAAATAAAAGACAATATAAAAATAAAACAAAGTCAATTACATTGAAGTTGGGCTATATGACAGCTCACAACCATCTGTAAGTCCATTTGTAACTCTAGTCTGGTGATTTCAACAACCCTCTTTTAGGCTCTCAAGACAACATTCACTAACATTTGCACATGTTATATAAATATACATGCCAACAAAACTTATATGTATAAAATAATATGAAAATTTTAAAAATCCAGATTCCATCTTTTGAAAGTCATAAGCCATATAGGCTCGAGAAATTTACTTTACATTCATGAAATAATCCAGTCAGACAAATACTGGCTTAAAATTATTTTGAGACACAAAACATTCAGGAAGTCTGGGTCATGAAAAGACCAGATCTAAGAATATTAGGAATAGAGAAATGGGATTAAAATTAGTATACAGGCCCAGAAAATATTGCCAACAAAATCACAGAAATTTTTTCTAACTTAAAGACAGAGATGTTTGAAAAGGCACAAGAAGTATACAGAATGACAAATAGATTGTAATAGATAATAAAGTCTGCTAGGCACATAAGAATCAAAACACTAAACATATAGAACATGGAAAGAATGTTAATCTCTGCAAGGGAAATAGACCAAGTAATATAAAGCGCCTCAATGAACAGGCTAAATGCCAGAATATCCTGGACATACATATTGGATACTCTAAGAGAGAACACATGTCAGCCCAGAATACCAGACCCAGCAAAACCCTCAACTACCATAGAGAGAGAAAGTAAGGTATTCCACGTGTTGTGGTCTGAATATGCTTGGCTCAGGGAATGGCACTATTTGAAGGTGTGGCCTTGTTGGAATAGTTGAGTCACTGTGGGCGTGGGCTTTAAGATCCTCATCCTAGCTGCCTGGAAGTCAGTATTCTACTAGCAGCCTTCCTACAAAGATGTAAAACTCTCAGCTCCTCCTGCACCATGACTGCCTAGATGCTGCCATGCTCCTGCATTGATGATAATGGACTGAACCTCTGAACCTGTAAGACAACCCCAATTAACCTTGTTCTTATAAGAGCTGCCTTGCTCAAAGTGTTATTGCTATGGTCCATCACTGGAATCATATTTTGTAAACATTCATCCTTCCTGACTTGATGGTTGACTTTAATAAAAACATGCTGGCCAATAATTGCTAGGCAGAATGTGGAAGTCAGAACTTCCAGGCAGAGAATGGGTCTCTGGGAGAAGAGACAGATGTGGGATATTGGCAAGAGATGCAAAGGTGAGTAGATGAAACACAGCAGAGCAGAAAGAGTGCTGGCCATGTGGTAGGATGTAACGCAAAGATTATTCAGGTTAAGTTTACAGTAATTGGGAAACTATCCAGCAAAGGCCTAAGCTTTAAAATATGAAAAAGTGTCAGTGTCATTATTTATATCACTAGTGAGTCTGAGACATCCTATTATACATGTACACAAATCATCACAAACAATAAAAGGAAAAAACAAGAATCAATGGTCAAGGTCACTTCCCAGACCACAAAGGGTCGCCCAGACCCTGTCAGCACAGGTCAGCTCACAGACTGCAAAGGGTGAGTGAGCAAACAGCCAAACAGTGACCTTTTGCTACAGAAACAGCTTGGGGCTATAGACATCCAGGCTCCCTCCCCGCCTAAGGAGAGTTCTCCCTACGCCTGGGGAAGGGCCTTCCCTGCCAGAACTGGTGAGAGAGCCATATCTGGTTCCAGGTCACTCAGAAACCAGTCTGCTCAGGTCAGCTCAGGGACTAAAAAGGGTCCCACAGAGACCAGTCTGTGCAGGTGAGTGTGCAGACCGCAGAGGCAACACATCGTTTAGGACAGGCCCTATATAGGGTCTTCAAGTTCAGCAGATCTGAACACCAAAACTCTGTGCATCTTCCCTGCAAAAGGAGAGCTTGCCTGTTGAGACTAGTCTGACCACTGAGATTCAGAAGAGAGCTGGGCTCTCAGGTCTGCTGACAGAGGCCAACAGAATCACAGGAGGAACAAGCTCCAACCAGAGACAACTATAACAACCAACTCCAGAGATTACCAGATGGCGAAAGGCAAACTTAAGAATCTTAATATCAGAAACCAAGACCACTCACCTTCTTCAGAACCCAGCACTCCCACTTCAGACAGTCCTGGATACCCCAACACACCCGAAAAACAAGACTCGGATTTAAAATCATATATCCTGGTACTGGTAGAGGACATGAAGAAGGACATTAAGAAAGACATGAATAACTCACTTAAAGTAATGCAGGAGAAAAATGCTAAAGAGGTAGAAGTCCTTAAAGAGGAAACACTAAAATCCTTTAAAGAACTACAAGAAAACACAACCAAACAGTTAATGGAATTGAACAAAACCATCCAGGACCTAAAAAGGGAAAGAGAAATAATAAAGAAAACCCAAAGTGAGACAACTTTGGAGATAGAAATACTAGGAAAGAAATCAGGAGCCATAGATGTGAGCATCAGCAACAGAATACAAGAGATGGAAGAGAGAATCTCAGGTGCAGAAGATTCCATAGAGAACATGGGCACAACAATCAAAGAAAATGCAAAATGCAAAAAGATCCTAACTCAAAACATCCAGGAAATCCAGGACACAATGAGAAGACCAAACCTACGGATAATAGGAGTAGATGAAAAAGAAGATTTTCAACTTAAAGGGCCAGCATATATCTTCAACAAAATAATAGAAGAAAACTTCCCAAACCTAAAGAAAGAGATGCCCACGAACATACAAAAAGCCTACACAACTCCAAATAGACTGAACCAGAAAAGAAATTCCTCCTGACACATAATTATCAAAAAAAAAAAAAAAAAAAAAAAAAAAAAAAAAAAAAAAAAAAAAAAAAAAAAAAAAAAAAAAAAAAAAAAAAAAAACAAATGTACTAAATAAAGATAGAATATTAAAAGCAGTAAGGGAAAAAGGTCAAGTAACATATAAAGGCAGGCCTATTAGAATTACATCAGACTTCTCACCTGAGACAATGAAAGCCAGAAGATCCTGGACCGAAGTTATACAGACCCAGAGAGAACACAAATGCCAACCCAGGTTACTATATCCAGCAAAACTCTCAATTAACATAGATGGAGAAATCAAAGTATTCTATGATAAAAGCAAATTCACAATATCTTACCACCAACCCAGCCCTTCAAAGGATAATAAAAGGAAACCACCAAAACAAGGATGGAAACTACACCCTAGAAAAAAATAAAAAGTAATCCTTCAACAATACTAAAAGAAGACAACCCCAACAACAGAATCCCAAATTTAACAACAAAAATAACAGGAAGCAACAACTACTTTTCTTTAATTTCTCTTAACATCAATGGAATCAATTCCCCAATAAAAAGGCATAGACTAATAGACTGGCTACACAAACAGGACCCAATGTTTTGCTGCTTACAGGAAATGCACCTTAGGGAAAAAGACAGACACTACCTTAGGGTGAAAGGCTGGAAAACAGTTTTCCAGGCAAATGGTCCGAAGAAAAAAGCTGGAGTAGACATTCTAATATCGGATAAAACTGACTTTCAACCCAAAGTTATAAAAAAAGACAAGGAGGGGCACTTCATACTCATCAAAGGTAAAATCAAACAAGATCAACTCTCAATTCTGAATATCTATGCTCCAAATACAAGGGCAGCCACATTCATTAAAGAAACTGTAGTAAAGCTCAAAGCACACATTGCATCTCACACAATAATAGTGGGAGACTTCAACTATCCACTCTCACCAATAGACAGATCCTGAAAAGAGAATCTAAACAAAGACACATGGACACTAACAGAAGTCATGAAACAAATGTATTTAACGGATATCTACAAAACATTTTCTACTAAAACAAAAGTATATACTTTCTTCTCAGTGCCACATGGTACCTCTTCCAAAATTGACCACATAATTTGTCACAAAACAGGCCTCCACAGATACAAAAATATTGAAATTATCCCATGCATCCTATCTGACCACCATGGACAAAGGCTGATCTTCAGTAACAACATAAATAATAGAAAGCGAACATTCTCATGGAAACTGAACAACGCCCTACTCAATGATTCCTTAGTGAAGGATGAAATAAAGAAAGAAATTAAAGATTTTCTAGAGTTTAATGAAAATGAAGCCACAACATACCCAAACTTATGGGACACAATGAAGGCAGTCCTAAGAGGAAAACTCATTGCCCTGAGTGCCTCAAAAAAGAAACTAGAGAGAGCATACTCTAGTAACTTGACAGCACACATAGAAACTCTAGAACTGAAGGAAGCAAATTCACCCAAGAGGAGCAGACAGCAGGAAATAATCAAACTCAGGGCCGAAATCAACCAAGTAGAAACAAAAAGAACTATTCAAAGAATTAACCAAACCAGGAGCTGGTTCTTTGAGAAAATCAACAAGATAGATAAACCCTTAGCCAGACTCACTAGAGGGCACAGGGACAGTCTCTTAATTAACAAAATCAGAAATGAAAAAGTAGACATAACAATAGATCCTGAGAAAATCCAAAACATCATCAGATCCTACTACAAAAGGCTATACTCAACAAAGCTAGTAAACCTGGATGAAATGGACAATTTCCTAGACAGATACCAGGTACCAAAGTTAAACCAGGATCAGATTAACGATCTAAACAGGCCCATTTCCCCTAAAGAAATAGAAGCAGTCATCAATAGTCTTCCAACCAAAAAAAAGCACAGGACCAGATGGGTTTAGTGCAGAGTTCTATCAGACCTTCAAAGAAGACCTAATTCCAACTCTCCTCAAACTATTCCACAAAATAGAGACAGAAGGTACTCTACCCAACTCATTCTATGGAGCCACAATTACTCTGATACCTAAACCACACAAAGATCCAACAAAGAAAAAGAACTTCAGACCAATTTCCCTCATGAATATCGATGCAAAAATACTTAATAAAATCCTCACAAACCGCATCCAAGAACACATCAAAACGATCATCCATCATGACCAAGTAGGCTTCATCCCAGGAATGCAGGGATGGTTTAATATACGGAAATCCATCAATGTAATCCACTGTATAAACAAACTCAATGACAAAAACCACATGATCATCTCCTTAGATGCTAAGAAAGCATTCGACAAAATCCAACACCCTTTCATGATAAAAGTCTTGGAAAGATCAGGAATTTACGGCCCATATCTAAACATAATAAAAGCAATATACAGTAAACCACTAGCCAACATCAAACTGAATGGAGAGAAGCAGGAAGCAATTCCATTAAAATCAGGGACTAGACAAGGCTGCCCACTTTCTCCCTACATATTCAATATAGTACTTGAAGTCCTAGCCAGAGCAATTCGACAACAAAAGGAGATCAAGGGGATACAAATTGGAAAGGAAGAAGTTAAAATATCACTGTTTGCAGATGATATGATAGTATATATTCCGGACCCCAAAAATTCCACCAAAGAACTCCTAAACCTGATAAACAGCTTCAGTGCAGTAGCTGGATATAAAATTAACTCAAACAAATCAATGGCCTTTCTCTACATAAAGGATAAGAGGGCTGAGAAAGAAATTAGGGAAACAACACCCTTCACAATAGTCACAAATACTATAAAATACCTTGGTGTGACTCTAACTAAGAAAGTGAAAGATCTGTATGACAAGAACTTCAAGTCTCTGAAGAATGAAATTGAAGAAGATCTCAGAAGATGGAAAGATCTCCCATGTTCATGGATTGGCAGGATTAATATAGTCAAAATGGCTATCCTGCCGAAAGCAATCTACAGATTCAATGCAATCCCCATCAAAATCTCAACTCAATTATTCACTGAGATAGAAAGGGCAGTTTGCAAATTCATCTGGAATAATAAAAACCCTAGGATAGCAAAAACTATTCTCAACAATAAAAGAACCTCTGGGGAATCACCATGCCTGACATTAAGCTGTAGTACAGAGCAATAGTGATAAAAACTGCATGGTACTGGTACAGCAACAGACAGATAGATCAATAGAATAGAATTGAAGACCCAGAAATGAATCCACACACCTATGGACACTTGATTATTGACAAGGGAGCTAAAACCATCCAGTGGAATAAGGACAGCATTTTCAACAAATGGTGCTGGCACAACTGGCGGTTATCATGTAGAAGAATGGGAATTGACCCAGTTTTATCCCCTTGTACAAAGCTTAAGTCTACGTGGATCAAAGACCTCCACATAAAACCAGAGACACTGAAATTTATAGGGGAGAAAGTGGGGAAACCCTCGAAGGTGTGGGCACAGGGGAAAGATTCCTAAACAGAACAGCAATGGCCTGTGCGGTCAGATCAAGAATTGACAAATGGGACCTTATGAAATTGCAAAGCTTCTGTAAGGCAAAAGACACATTCAGCAAGACAAAAAGGCCACCAACAGATTGGGAAAGAATTTTTACCAATCCTAAATCTGATAGGGGACTAATATCCAACATCTACAAAGAGCTAAAGAAGCTGGACTCCAGAAAAACGAATAACCCCATTCAAAAATGGGGTACAGAGCTAAGCAAAGAATTCTCAACTAAGGATTTCCGAATTCTGAAAAAATGTTCAACATCCTTAATCATCAGGGAAATGCAAATCAAAACAACACGGAGATTTCACCTCACACCAGTCAGAATGGCTAAGATAGAAAATTCAGGTGACAGCAGATGCTGGCAAGGATGTGGAGAAAGAGGAACACTCCTCCATTGCTGGTGGGATTGCAAGCTTGTACAACCACTCTGGAAGTCAGTATGGCGTTTTCTCAGAAAATTGGACATAGTACTACTGAAAGATCCTGCAATACCTCTCCTGGGCATATACGCAGAAGATGTTCCAACTGGTAAAAAGGACACATGTTCCACTATGTTCATAGCAGACTTTTTTATAATAGCCAGAAGTTGGAAAGAACCCAGATGTCCCTCAACAGATGAATGGATACAGAAAATGTGGTACATTTACATAATGGAGTACTATTCTGCTATTAAAAAAAATGAATTTATGAAATTCTTGGGCAAATGGATGAATCTGGAGGACATAATCCTTAGTGAGGTAACCCACTCACAAAAGAAGTCATTGGACATGTGCTCACTGATAAATGGATATTAGCCCAGAAACTTAGAATACCCAAGATACAATTTGCAAAACACAAGAAAATCAAGAAGGAAGACCAGCACGTGGATACTTCATTCCTCCTTTGAATGGGAAACAAAATACCCATGAAAGGAGTTACAGAGACAAAGTTTAGAGCTAAGATGAAAGGATGGACCATACAGAGACTAACCCACTGGGGATCCATCCCATAATCAGTCACTAAACTCAGACACTATCGCATAGGACAGCAAGGGTTTACTGAAGGGACCCTGACTCCTACAGAAGTGGATGCTCACAGTCATCCATAAGAGGGAGCACGGGGCCCACATTGGAGAAGCTAGAGATAGAACCCCAGGAGCTGAAGGGGTCTGCAACCCTAGAAGAGGAACAACAATATGAACTAATCAGAACCCCCAGAACTCGTGTCTCTAGCTCCANATGTAGCAGAAGATGGCCTAGTCGGCCATCATTGGGACGAGAGGCCCCTTGGTACTGCAATCTTTATATGCCCCAATACAGGGGAACGCCAGGGCCAAGAAGTAGGAGTGGGTGGGCAGGGGAGCAGGGAGGAGGGAGGGGAGAGGGGATTTTCGGGATAGAAATTGAAATGTAAATTAAGAAAATATCTAATAAAAAATCAATGGTCAATGATTTCTCTCAATATCAATGGTGTCAATTACAAAAACAAACAAACAAAAAAAAAAGACAGAGACTAACAGAATGGAATAGAAAACAGAACACTTGCATTTGTTGCACCCAAGAATGATACCACAACAGCAAAGATAATCGTTAAATCAAAGCAAACATTTGGAAAAAATGTGGCAAGCAAATGTACCTAAGAAATTAGCTGGTGTAGCCATTTTAATGCCTAACAAAATAGACTTCAAACAAAACTTATCAAAAGAAATATAGACTACTACATACTCATCAAAGTAAAGTCTACCAGGATCACATTTGTTTGTTTGTTTTTCATTTTTCTTTTTTTTTTTTTTGGTGGGGGTTGTGTAGAGAACTTCATTGATTGTATTCAATAGAGTAGGGATGGCTCCCTGCGCCTCTCCTGTTGTTATGGGGTTCTGGGATGGAAATTGTGAGGGAGATGCTCAGTGTTGGGGCCAAGTTGGATAGGGATTCCTCAGCAACTGAGGGCCTCTCTCTTGCTCTCAGTGTCCTTGCTGGGGTGGGTGGTCAAGGGTTTTTTATTCCTTGGAGGCCATGTAGGCCAGGAGGTCCACCACCCTGTTGCTGTAGCCTTGTTCATTGTCATGACAATAAATGAGCTTTACAAAGTTGTCATTGAGAGAAATGCCAGCCCCAGGAAGCAAAGGTGGAAGACTGAGAGTTGCTGTTGAAGTCTCAGGAGACAACCTGATCCTCATTGTAACCCAGGATGCCCTTTAGGGTCCCTCAGGTGCCTGCTTCATCACCTTCATGATGCCATCAGCCTTGGCAAGTTTCTCCAAGAGGCATGTCAGATCCACAACAGATACATTGGGGGTAGGAGCACAGAAGGCCATGCCAGAGAGCTACCCTTTCAGCTCTGGGGTGACTTTGCTCACAGCCTTCACAGCACCAGTAGATGCAGGGATGATGTTCTGGGTAGCCACACTGCCACCATGCCACAGCTTTCCAGAGGGGCCATCCACAGTCTTCTGACTGGCAGAGATGGAATGGACAATGGTTACGAGCCCTTTCAGGATGCCAAAGTTGTCATGGATGACCTTGGTGTCAGTTTGGCTGATTTCTAGAGAAGGGCTACAGAGAAGGACATCATCTATGTAAAGTATGATCTTAGATTTAGGAAGAGATCGAGATAGTAGGCCAGAAGCTAAGGCTTGCTCAAATAGGTGTGGGCTATCCTGGAATCCCTGAGGTAAAACAGTTCAGGTCAGTTGAGTAGAAAAGTGTGTATCAGGGTTTTTCCAGATAAAAGCAAATATGTTTTGTGACTGGGAATCTAGATGAATAGAGAAAAATGCATCCTTAAGATCTAGGACTGAGAAATGGGAAGTACCTGAAGGGATAGTATAAAGAAGTGTGTAGGGGTTAGCTGCAACTGGGTAGAAAGGAACCACTGCAGAGTTAATACATCTGAGATCCTGGGCTAAACGATAGGCACCATTGGGTTTCTTTACTGCCAGTATAGGGGTGTTAAAAGGAGAAGAGGTAGGGCGAAGGAGTTTCTTTCTCAGCAGGTCAGATCCTATCTAAGGCCCTAGAAATCCCCTGGCACTTTCACATCCCTTACCACCCTCAATCTTCAGGCAAGGTAGAAAGAACTAACCGCTCCTTAAAACCTACTCTTGTTAAACTGTCACAGGAACTACTTCTTAACTGGGTAAAGCTCCTGCCCCTGGCTCTTTTCAGGCCGCGAGCTCTCCCCAGTGACCTCTCCTCATCTCACCTTTTGAACTCAGGTACGGACGGACGTCCAGTCCTAACTCCTGGCTTCTTGTCTAAAAACTCTCCTCTTCCAGATCATTTGCTTACCCAATTACTTCTCATCTCCGTTCTCTCCTATGGAACTTCGCTGACCATCACCTACCTCGACCACACTCTGTCTCCTGTCCATTACCTGTTAATGTTGGAGACCAAGTTCTTTTATCCCCTCCAGGTCATCAGCCTTCACCCCTCTCTCCAAAATGGCAGGGTCCTTTTAAGGTAATCCTCGTAACTCCTACAGCTGCTTAAGCTCGAGGGACTCTCTCATCGGGTCCACCTGTCTCACTTGAAACCCTTCATTCCCCCACCTAAAGATAATTCTTCAGGACCGTGCTTTGTTAAGCTTCAGAAGACATCAAGACCACCCATCTTGTCTCCTATCCTAGAGAATGAGACTTCACTCTGGAAGCCAAACCTGACCTCCCTGGATGAGACTCTGGATTAGTTATGGCCTTTTCATCTTTTCCCTGCTGTTCATTTAAACTGTGCTTACTATCCAAAAGCAAATCGATTCCTCGGCAGCCGTGGTGTTTCAAAACCAGTGAAGACTAGACCTCTTGACAGCTAAAGAAGGTGGCCTATGCCTATTCCTATGGGAGGAATGCTGTTTCTATGTCAATCAATCCAGAATAGTGAAAAATACAATCCAGGAACTACAGGCAGACATTAGAGACTTCAGTTACCCTCGTGTTACAGGATTACAAGCTGCTGCCCATAGACGACTACCAAACGGAGTCTGATGGTGAAGACCAGATATACCCTGACGACACCCCTAAACAGCAGGAAGTAGCCTAAGAGACACAACACCTCCATTCCCTCTTCACCATTGGTCTCCCCTCTCTTTTTCTCTCCTTTTTATAATAACAAGAAGGGAGAAATGTTAGCACCAGGACACACCACCCAGCCTAACTATATGAACCTTCACCTGTGTTGCCAGGACAACCATCTTCAATCCCACAATCCACTTGGCTCAGTCCCCACCCTCAATGGTGTGACATCATCTTCTGTATAAATTAGAAAGTCACCCCTTCCTTGCTCTCTTTTCTTCTCTCCCACCTCTTTCTCTCTTTTTCCTCTTCTCTGCCCCCCTACCTGCTCAATAAACCTCGTCCATGTGGAACCACCTTGGCCTGGTCTGCTGTTTGGTTAATCTGCCCAAAACATATATAGATATGATATTTTTCATATCACCAGAGAATGCCTGCTGGAGCTAATCACTCACATAAAGTTGTGAGGAGGAGGAGGAAGTAAGATTTGAGGGAAGATCTGTGTGTTTCTCTGGAGCTGTGAGGAATGAGATACAGAGTTGGGAATGAGACTGAGAAATTGGATTTGGAAGAAAGGGACTAGAGGTGAAGATCTGCAGTTGGCCTATCTGCTTCCCTGGCCAGAATTGGTCATTGCAATTTCAAATGTACCACTGGCACTTTTAGTTATGTAAATGGAGCTGAGTGAAGAAAAGTCTTACAAACCACCTAAGGAAGTGCTCTTTCCTGCTTGTCAGAGCCTGCCAACCTACTGCAGAACTTTACCTCAGCTGTCAATATAAAACCTTAATTTTTTAAAAGTTTCTTTCTTTCTCTATATGTGTGTTTATCCAAATGTGAGCTTGGTACGTGTGTGTGATATATTCATAGCTGTGTATAGATATGTTCACAAGTATGATCCTGAGATCAGAGGAGAAATTTGGGTGTCCCACTCTACACTGTTTAAGCTGTGTCCTTGAGAAAGTGTCTCTCTCTGGACCTAGGTTAGCAGCCATCATGTCACAGAGACTCTCCTGTCTCTGACAGTGCTGCAGTTAGAAGCCATGCCTAAACAGGACTCAATTTTTATGCGTTCTGGGTTTTTATTTCAGATTTAATTACTTCCACAGTAAAAATTCTTAACCACTTTGCCATCTCCATAGCCTCAAAATTTCTCTTTTGAAAATAACAAAATATTTTAAGGAATAATGTTATTAGATCTATCACAGGAACCTGAGCAGTCTCCGAATGAGTTATTATCAGGGTCCAGCCTGGGATATCTGGAATGCACATAATAAATACACACAGACTACTTTTTGGATACAAACTGACAGACAATTCTTAAAGGCTTAAAATTACTCTTCCTCCTCCTCCTCTTCCTCCTCCTCCTCCTCCTCCTCCTCCTCCTCTTCCTCCTCTTCCTCTCCTTCCCCTTCCCCTTCTCCTCCTCCTTCTCTCTCTCTCTCTCTTTCTCTCTCTCTCCCTCTCTCCTCCCTGCTCTCTCTCTCCCTCTCCCTCTCTCCTCCCTGCTTTCTCTCTCTCTTGCCCACTTGGAGCTTGAGGCTGCAGACACTGCATTCTCTTGGGAACTCTGCTTTTTTCTCCTGTGTGCTTTTCTTTTCTCAAACTCTCACAGTCCTACATACTTCTGTGCGTTCCCCTTTCACACACACACACACACACACACACACACACACACATCACATGCACTCTTCTTTCACACACACATTTTCACACACATCTCGCATTCTCTCCTCACTCACTCTTCACATGTCCTGCTAATGGCTCTTTCTCCTTTCTGTTGCCCTAGTCTTTTATTGATACTCCAAAAGCAGATAGAAAAAAAGACATTGGATAATCATTGTCAAAGCAAATTCAAAAGAATAACCACACCCCACAAAGAATCAAGAATTACAATTGTTCCCCAAAGTTTCAAGCTTTCCTCATTCCCAGGCCTGTAGCCAAAATAATAATTGCAAACTTATCATTATTTAACCTTTAACTTTTGGCTTATTATACTTCAGTGCTCAGAGCTCTGAGGCCATCACTTGCATTTTCTTGTGATGCTCTAATGATAAATGACATGGGCAAAGCTGCCAGGCAGTGGCCAGAAAGTTAACCCATAACTCAGTAGTTCTGCAAGCTTTCTGCTTCTGCATATTGCACACAATGACTCTCCTAAAAGTCCCAGTGTTTTGACTAAGGTTTACAAATATATAATTTTATGTATTCTTTACTTTCTTATCCAGAAACTACTCTTAAATGTTGTGCAAAACTTATTTCAAAAACTATTCCTTTCTTGAGATACCAATGTTGGCTCTAATTCATTTTCTAATAATTTCTTCAAACTTTCTTTGCAAGTCAAGCATTAATCTGGAACTATCATTGTTCAGTTATTATATTGTTTCCAAGATGAGAACACACAGCAGGCACCTGGGCAATTAGGACTGTGCTGTGCTGTTCCCTATACCTCAATTTTTAACTGTTTTAGAATCAAGGAGCATCTTGTTTCACAGAATTCACCAGAGCAGAAGGGAGAAAGAAATAAGAAAGTCTGATATAATAGAATAATTATGCCCACCAAGGCCAACTGAAAGACAGTCACACACAAATGAAATCCATACAGCTGTTATCCAGGGCTAAGATTAGAAGAAGTGGGAACAACTGTTTTTTACAAAGAGCTGCAGTGGGCTACTGAGATGTCTCCATCCTGGCCCTGCTGCAGGCAGTCCCTGTCGAGGTATGCTGTCCCAGACATGTTATTTATGTGATAGCCAGGAAAACTGTATTTTGGTGGCTGTCTTCTTATTTTTGCAATGACTTTGTGTGGCTACACATCCTTGAGGATGTAGATAGGTTGTCCCCACTGTATAAAAAAACTAAAAGATCAGGACATTTTCCCACACGTGTGCACTAACAAAGGGGTACAAACGCTTTGGCTTCTTAGAATATCTTTTTCAACATAGTCTGAACCTCCCCGAAGAACTGTGGAAATAAGGTCCCTGAAAGGAGATCAGTCCATGAGTTGGGAGAGAAAAGGGGTCAACTTATTTCATGACTGTCATCACCTACCAAAGAAAAATTTTAATCCACATGGAAAACCATTGTATCGCCAATTCTACCTTGGAAAACTCAGCGAAGTATCTTTGGAGTGTTGGCTTTTGCAGAGGCATGAAGAGTGTCTCTTGAGCGAATTTTCTAAAAAGCTGAACATTTTTTTCTCATCACAGGGAGACCAACATACATAAAGGTATTGCACAAATACTTAAAGACTTAACACGAGTTCAGTGACCAAATAAGGGGAATGTTACTATGTCTGCAAGATCATGTCAAGAAGTATAAAAGCAAACTATTGTGAAAAACGCCTCCATATGGCAGTAGGCTATAAATAATGTTCAATAGCCCACTCATTCCAAACCAACAGACGGAAAGGCTTTACTTTAAAGGTCGGTGCAGTAAAAGTCAAGCGCTCTTTGAGCTGCGCGGTCATCCTGCTTTGCGGCCGGCCGCGCAAGGCGGGAAAGTGCGGCGGGCGGTTAGAGTCCTCGCCCCGCCCCTTGCTCACTCCCCGCTCCCGCTCTTGGAGGCGTGAGCAGGCTGGGACCCAGCGCTGGGCGCCGGTTAACACCCACTCCCCGTCGCGGGTACCATGGAGGCGGCGGTGTGTAGCGAAATCGAACCGGAGGATGGCGACAGCAGCTGCGGGGATGTGTGTTTCATGGACAAAGGCCTGCACAGGTAGCTGCCGCCACCCGGTTGGACCTCGGGTTGGCTGGCTTCGGGGAGCGGGGTTCCTCCCCATCCTCCCAGCACAGCCCGGGGCTCCTCTCTGTCCCCCGAGCATCGCCCGGGATTCTTCTCTGTTCTCCCTGCACAGCCTGGGGCTCCTCTTACTCCTCCCAGCACTGCCCTGGCTTCCTCCCTGCCAAGCCCCGAATCCCTCCTGGCTCACTCTGCTGGGGCCGGGGTTCTTCCGTATCCTCTCCACAGACCCTGGAGTTCCTTTCTGTCCCCCACCCATCGCAACCTGCGGTTCTTTCTTACCGGCCTGCCGAGCCCAGGCTTCCTCCTTCCCCTCTCCTCGGCCCCACTTTCGAGCCCTAGCTGTTGCTCTTCCTGGTCTCCTTCCAGGAGCCTGAGAAGTGGCCCTAGGGCCTGCATCGGGGCCAGCAGCAAGGCAAGCCTTCTCTATTCCCTGCTTACACCTCTTGCCTCAATTCTCAGTTTAAAGTTCTTTTGCATGAGACATAATCAGAAACATATCCATATAGTTGTTGAAAATACCAAATATAACTCTTACTGATCCTGTTTTATGTTACCCAGACTGGTCAGTGATTTTTCAGGCCCCTGGATTTTCCATACTCTGTGAGCTTTACCTGTTCAACCTAGACCCTTTCTTGATTTTCACTGGCCAGCTAGCTATTTCTGAGATCCAGGCATTTCTGTTACAATATTCTCTGTGTTGTTGAGGTGCCTTCTCTACTCCATCAGAACCGTGATATTTATAATATAATGAAAACAGTTTAGTCTCAGGCCTGATCTAAGGGTTGCCAGCGGAGAGGTTTTTCAAAAGAATGCTTACATTTATATTTAATAATGGTTATCGCTTTGAGGATGATGTCTATGTGAATGTTATATGTGTTATTATTAATCACCACGGCAATTATGCAGGGTCTTTTTTTTTCTAGTAAGCAATGAATCTGGGAATTTATATTTTAGATACATTATATAATTTGACAGTGTAACTAGTGAGCAAGTAAATTCAACAGTATTGATTTCTGATAGGTCAGAAAACTGATTGCTATTAAGAGCTTATAATAAATAATAGCACAAAATCTGTCCCTAAATAATTCTGTAAATGATAGATGCCAAATAATAGCACAAAGTCTGTCCCTAAATAATTCTGTAAATGCCAGATAATTGGCAAATACTTCAGACACCTTTAGACACTTTCAGACACCTTAGAAATTGGTGTTTTGAGGTTTGCAAATGTTTCCTTGCTGCCAGTTAGTAGGTTTCCTGCAACTTTATACTAGCTAGCACAAAAATCTACCACAGATGCCCTAGACATTGTGTGTGCTATTCCGAACTACTTTTAGCATCTCTGAGCAGTGCACTATAGTCCCATGGTAATACCATTCTACTGGGCAAGCTCAACTTAGTGGTAGTAGAGGGAGTAAAGAGATGATTTCAGTTTAAAGGAAATGCATTCCAGCTTGCAGTTAGAGAGGACCTCAGCTTTTCCCCCAGCAAGAGCCATAATTAAGGTTTTTTGTTTTTTGTTTTTTGTTTTTTGGAAACTACATTCTGGACTAACTAGCTATCATCGACAGTAAAGAAAATAAAGTTATAAACTCATGCATAAGATCTGGATTCATAGCCGGGCGTGGTAGTGCACGCCTTTAATCCCAGCACTCGGGAGGCAGAGGCAGGCAGATTTCTGAGTTCGAGGCCAGCCTGGTCTACAGAGTGAGTTCCAGGACAGCCAGGGCTATACAGAGAAACCCTGTCTCAAAAACCAAAAAAAAAAAAAAGATCTGGATTCATGTCAGGTCACTCTTGGTCTCTTTACTTGTCATAGCCATACACCAACTGCTTAAGAGTTTGAAAATTAAGAAAATAGCTTTAAAGCTTGGAGTTGCTCATTTTCAGCTACCAGAAGAGGGTGGGTTTTCTCTAAGAATATTCCCTTTATAAGCCTAGAAGGTTGCACATCCGAGGATGTTTGGGCAGAACATGTTGGTCTTGGTTCTGAAAACAATCCAACAAAAAAAGACACAGGTCAGGTAGGAAAGGAGGGGGCCTAGGATATTACTGGTTTTTCTAAAGTGAGTAGAGAAATATTCATTATAGCCATTCTACTTAATTGTAACTGTTTGGTTATGCTTTTAAAATATGTTTTTACAACGTTTTCTTTTATAGTATATCAGAGTTATCTTTAGATTCATCCATTCATGCCATCAATTTGCATTGTAATAACATCTCCAAGATCTCATCCATTGACCACATTTGGAACCTACGACATTTAGATCTGTCATCTAATCAAATAAGTCAAATTGAAGGCCTGAACACACTGACAAAGCTATGCACTTTAAACTTGTCGTGCAATTTGATCACAAGAGTGGAAGGTTTGTAAACAATTACATGTGTTATTTTGTTAGAAAAAAAATGAAATATAAAATTATGTGTGTATTTTCTTTCAATGAATCGAATTAATAGAATCATAAACTTTTGAAAATTGACGCTAAAATTACCTATGTAATTTTTTTCCATAAAATGTCTTTTTAAATAGTTAAATAACTCCAAAAATGACAGTTGATTTCATTATCAATGTGAAACAATGCTGTTTCTTTATTTAAACCTTATAAAGGCTATGTTACTTTTCCCCCTACTTTTTAGGACTTGAAGCACTGGTTAATCTGACTAAACTGAATTTGTCTTATAATCACATAAATGATCTTAGTGGTAAGTCGATTTGTTTATATCCCTATAATGCTGAAACTTTGCAGGCTATGAGGTTGGAAAACTGCAAAGAATAATGATGTTTTGACCAAGTGTCTTATCTAAGTGATGTACTTCTATTAAAACTTTTGTTGCTGCCAAAATAATACCCGAGTAAAACACAGAAATGAAGACAAGTATGATCAGTAGCAAAAAACAAGCTACAGTGAGGAAAACCTACTTTAGGGAGGTTCTGCTTAATCTTCAAAGATTCCACACTGTGCTCACATAGAAAGGGGCAGCTCCAGGAGAACGGCAGATGTGATGGAAACTTTGGTGCCCTCTCACATGTGGCGACCAGTAGCCAGATGTGACTACTGACTTGCAATTTGACAGTGGTACTGGATATCTAATTAAATTATTTATATTAATTTAAATATAAAAGCAACTAGTGATTACTACATTATACAATATTGATATGAACGCTTCCAGGGACTTGTATCTTAAAAATAAAATTGTTTTTTCCTATGTTCTACATGTCTAAGAAGATTTTGAAATTATTACCTGTTTTTTATTAAAGTGATAGAACTGATTTACAAATTTTAGAATTACTTTTTAGAAGTAACAGAATTTCACTAATTATCCTCATATGCTGTTTCTTTGCCTTAAAACATTTTTTTTTCCTGTTGCAGGGTTGATGCCCCTTCATGGACTAAAGTATAAACTTAGATATATTGACCTACATAGTAATTATATAGATAGCATCCATCACTTACTCCAGTGTACAGTAGGATTGCACTTCCTAACCAATCTTATTTTAGAAAAAGATGGAGAAGGTAATCCTGTCTGCCTTATACCAGGTATGAAACGGTTAATTAAATACATTTCTAATACATAAATATGAAAGCATTTATTTCCTGAAGTTATGACCCCTTCATTTTACTCTTAAGATTTCCATATATATTATATACATGTCTGTGTGTGTTTAAGAAAACATAATTATAAAGAATTTATTGGACAGAAACTGAATTGTTTCTATGTGTAAAGTATATAGGATTCCTTCCTCCCTCCCTCCTTCCCTCCCTTCCTTCCTTCCTTCCTTCCTTCCTTCCTTCCTTCCTTCCTTCCTTCCTTCCTTCCTTCTTTTCTTCCTTTTTTTCCCCGAGACAGTATCTCTTACAGCCTAGGCTGGCTTCCAATTTTATGTGTAGTACATACAGGATAAGCATGAACCTACCTCCTCTCTTGAGTGCTGGAATCATAGTCATACACCTCTGCCTAGTTAAGTGGTCCTGTGAATTGAACCCAAGGCACCATGGGAATTGAACCTAGGTATCATGCAGCAAGGCAAACACTCTACTAAGTGAGCTGCATCCCCAGCAGGGTAAATAGTTTGGTGGTGTTATTTAGATAATTTATATATTAGATGGTGAATATTTCAATTTTTTTCTGACTATGGTTTTGTCTTAGTTGGGGCTTTACTGCTGTGAAGAGACCCCATGACCATGGCAACATTTCCTTACTTTCCTTTCTCTTAATATAGCCGAGGATAAAGGGAATACTAATTGGGACTGGCTTACAGTTCACAAGTTTAGTCCATTATACTCATGGCAGAAAGAACGGTGGCATGCAGGCAGACATGGTGCTGGAGAAGTAGCTGAGTGTTCTACCTCTGGGTCGATAGGCAGCAGGGAGAGAATGTGAGCCACACAGGGTAGAGCTTAAGCATATGAAACCTCAAAACCCAGCTCCTAGTGATGTGCTTCTTCCAACAAAGCCATACCTACCCCAACAAGACCACACCTCTTAATAATGCCAATCCCTATGAACCTATGGTGGTTCATAAGGATTTTATTTTTATTCAAACCATCACAATTATATTTATTATAATATTATGTCACCATGAAGAAAGAAAGTAGAGTATTTATATCCAGTAATGGTCCTTTACCCCCAGCTACACTAAGAGAAACAAAAGCAAGTATTATTTAACATCACCCTTTATATTACATATATATTTAGATATAGCATACCTATATATTAATATATATGACAGCTAGGAGATTGCACAGTAACTCCTGATAAAAGGTCTTAAAAGCAGGAATGTGAGTATTGGTGAAGCTCTTATTTTGTAGCTTTTGAGTTTTATGCCATGTGAATTCATTGTATTATTAATAAATGTGTCTTTTGAAAGTTTAAACTTAAAGGTTAACTCTCCAGCAGCCTTATGGTGGCTCATAACTATACATAACTGCAGGTGATCTAATGCCCCCTTTTTACTTTATAGTCACCGAGCATACATGTGGCACATACATATAGAAGCAAAACCCAAATGCATAAAATACATCTTAAAGTTCTAACCCTAATTTTTTAGATTGCACTCTGTCTTTTGGGGTCTTCCCGACCACTTAATTGATCCTTTTGAGAAATATTTAGTAATGAAGTTGCTTGAGTGTTAGTGACATGGTGTAGCTTGCCACCAAGCCTGATGACCTGAGTTCGGTTCCTGGGATCCCCATGGTGAAAGAAAAGAATTGACTGCCACAAGTTGTCCCATGATCTACACACATTAAAAAAAAGGAAGGAATTGATTAAGAGGTTAGAGAGATGGCATGATCCTTAAGAGCACTGACTGCTTGCTCTTTCAGAGAATCTGGGTCATTGGTTGCGTACAAATGCAATGTTAGTTTGACAGATTTCTCGTTTAATTGTTAAGAAAAATGAATATATTTTTCTTCAGTACATGATTCTGATATTAGTGGTATGTAATTAAGAAGAAAAGTGAGATACTTCATTAATGGCTCACTATGAGGAATTCTACCACTCTAATTACAATTTTGATTCATCTTATGATGGTCATATTAAACTAAGCAAAAGCCTTGTTTATCTTCTTTCTCAGAGTAGAATGTGTTTATAATCTGAATGTGATCTTTCACACCATACGGTTCAGTGATCTGACTGTCAATAACAGTGCTGGGGATGAGGCAGGACTGCTTCTGTATTTACTGACTGCATGTTGAAGGTGTTGAGTTCATAATGTTTATTCCTGTTCAGGCAATATACCTAGTAGCTTGGTTGGTTTTAGACATAATCTCTTAAAGTATTTATGCTTTGATTTTGAATTCTTTATTTCTAAGGGTACCGAGAAATCATTCTCCAGACTTTACCACAACTGAGAATCTTAGATTGCAAGAATATATTTGGTGAGCCAGTAAGTTTGGAAGAAATAAACTCATCACATCTACAGTGCTTAGAAGGTCTTTTGGATAACTTAGTTTCTTCTGATTCCCCCCTGAATATAAGTGAAGATGAGGTAAAGTATTGATGGTTTTTCTAAGAGAAATAATAGATGTCAAGAGTTAATGTATCTGAATAAGAACTCTAAAGAACTTTGGTTTGTTTCTGTGTCGTAGGTTATTGATAATATGTCAGCACCACCAATGGATGTGTTGCCTCCTTTGAAGGAATTTAAAAGTATACCAGAAGACAATGTTTTAGCCTCACTTTTATCTGTCTGTCCATCTTCTGAACCAGAAAAAATTAGTCATGAAAACAACTTTCAGAATGAGGTGAAACTTAAAAAATTAGATGACCAAATCCTACAGCTTCTCAATGAAGTAATTTATCTTTATTTTATTGAAGAAAAAATAGTTAAGAAAGTATAAAGTAGAAATTGTACATACGTTGACAAACCAGAAACATCAGATTGAGTGCATCTGTATTTTTTTCTTTACAGAAGTAGAATTATGTACAGTAACAGTGGTAGAAAACAATGGGAGATGTTTTTCCCTCGTTTTCTTGGTTGCCTTCCTTCATGAGTGTCAATACCTGTATTTCCAATAGTATTTTCTTGTATTGTGTATGTGATATCAGTTCATAGACATTTGACTAGTTTTACTCTGGAAAGTGAATGGTACTTCTATAATACTACTACTATTCAAGTTTTTAATTGGATGTGGTTTTGAATTCTCTTGGCTGTATACCTACATGTGCAGTTGCTTGTCCCTAGCTTATGTTTTGAGAACTGCCAGATTTTTCAGAGTTGCTGCAGCATTCTATGTCCCTAATGACAATTCATGAGGATTCTAGTTTTTTCTTCCTTAGTTGCTTTAATTTTTTAAGATGAGACCTTACTGTATAACACAGATGATCTTGACATCTCTGATTTGTCTTTTTCATTATAAACCTTCCTAGTGAACACTTGGAATATATCTTGAAATCTGAATTGTTATGTATGAGGACTCTTAGATGCTGTTCGGATTTTTCTTAATTCTTGGTTTCTTTGTTCGATATTTTATTTATTTATAATTCAAATGTTATCCCCTTTCTGGTTTCCCCTCTGGAAACCCCCTATCCCATCCTCCCTCTCCCTGCTTCTATGAGGATGCTTGCCCTGACACCCACACCTGCTGCCCCAGCCTGCCATTCACCTAAACTGGGTTATTGAGCCTCCCCAGGACAAAAGGCCTCTACTACCATTGATGTTCAACAAGATCATCTTCTGCTACATATGCAGCAGGAGCCATGGGTCCCTCCATGTATATATTTTGATTGGTGGTTCAGTCCCTGAGAGCTCTAGGAGGTCTGGTTGGCTGATATTTTTGTTCCTCCTATGGGTTGCAAACTCCTTCAGCTCCTTCAGTCCTTTCTCTAACTCCGCCATTGGGGACCCTGTGCTCAGTCCAATGATTGGCTGTGAGCGTCCACCTCTGTATTTGTCAGGCTCTAGCAGAGCCTTTCAGGAGACAGATATATCAAACTCCTGTCAGCAAGCACTTCTTGGCACCAGCAGTAGTGTATGGGTTTGGTGTCTATATATGGGATGGATGCCCAGGTGGGGCAGTCTCTAGATAGCTTTTCCTTCAGTCTCTGCTCCACACTTTGTCTCCATATTTCCTCCCTTGAGTTTTTGTTTCTCCTTCTAAGAAGGACTGAAACATCCACACTTCTTGAGTTTCATGTGGTCTGTGAATTATATCTTGGGTATTCCTAGCTTTTGAGCTAATATCCACTTATCAGTGAGTGCATACTATGTGTGTTCTTTTGTGATTTTTTTGTGACCTCAGTAGGGATATTTTTTAATTTCATCTATTTGCCTAAGAATTTCATAAATTCATTGTTTTTAATAGCTGAGTAGTACTTCATTGTGTAAATGTACCACATTTTCTGTATCCATTCCTCTGTTGAAGGACATCTGAGTTGTTCCCAGCTTCTAGCTATTATAAATAAGGCTGCAATGAACATAGTGGATCATGTATCCTTGTTATATGTTGGAGCATCTATTGGGTATATGCCCAGGAGTGGTATAGCTAAGTCCTCAGGTCATACTATGTCCAGTTTTCTAAGGAATCCCCAGAGTGATTTCCAGAGTGATTGCAATCCCACCAGCAATGAAGGAGTGTTCCTCTTTCTCCACATCCTCACCAACATCTGTGGTCACCTGAGTTTTTGATCTTAGACATTCTGACTGGTGTGAGGTGGAATCTCAGGGTTGTTTTGATTTGCATTTCCCTGATGACTAAGGATGTTGAACATTTCTTTAGGTGATTCTCAGCCATTCAATATTCCTCAGTTGAGAATTCTTTGTTTAGCTCTGTATCCCATTTTTAATAGGGTTATTTGGTTCTCTGGAGTCTAACCTCTTGAGTTCTTTGTATATATTGGATGTAGGATTAGTAAAAAATCTTTTCCCAATCTGTTGGTTGCCATTTTATCCTATTGACAGTGTTCTTTGCCTTACAAAAGCTTTGCAATTTTATGAGGTCACATTTGTTGATTGTTGATCTTAGAGCATAAGCCACTGCTGTTCTTTTCAGAAAAATTTCCCCTGTGCCTATGTGTTCCAGGCTCTTCTTCACTTTCTCTTCTCTTAGTTTTAATATATCTGGTTTTATGTGGAGGACCTTAATCCACTTGGACTTGAGCTTTGTACAGGGAGATAAGAATGGATCCATTTGCATTCTTCTACATACTGACCTCCAGTTGTTCCAGCACAATTTGTTGAAAATGCTGTCTTTTTTCCCCTGGATGATTTTAGCTCCTTTGTCAAAGATCAAGTGACCATATGTGTGTGGGTTCATTTCTGGGCCTTTCATTTCTCTTCCATTGATCTACCTGCCTGTCACTTTACCAGTACCATGCAGTTTTTATCACTGTTGCGCTGTAATACAGCTTGAGGTCAGGGATGGTCATTTTCCCAGAAGATCTTTTATTGTTGAGAATAATTTTAACTATCCTGGATTTTTTTGTTATTCCAAATGAATTCTCTTTCTAAGTCTATGAAGAATTGAGTTGGAATTTTGATAGGGATTGCATTGAATCTGTAGATAGCTTTCAACAAGATGGTCACTTTTACTGTATTAATCCTGCCAATCCATGAGAATGGGAGACCATTCCATCTTCTGAGGTCTTCAATTTCTTTCTTCAGAGACTTGAAATTCTTGTCATACAGATCTCTTTCTTGTTTTCTTAGAGTCACACCAAGGTATTTTATATTATTTGTGACTATTGAGAAGGGTGTCACTTCCCTAATTACTTTCCCAGCCTGTTCATCCTTTGAGGAGAGGAAGGCTACTGATTTGCTTGAGTTATTTTGTATCCATGCACTTTGCTGAAGTTGTTGATTGGGTTTAGGAGTACTCTGATGGAATTGTTGGAGTCACTTAAGATACTATCATATCTTCAAATAGTGATATTTTGGTTTCTTCCTTTCCAATTTGTATCCCCTTGATCTCCTTTTGTTATCTAATTGCACTGGCTAGGACTTCAAGTACTATATTGAATAGGTAGGGAGAGAGTGGGCAGCTTTGTCTAGTCCCTGATTTTAGTGGGATTGCTTCAAGTTTCCATTTAGTTTGATGTTGGCTACTGGTTTGCTGTATATTGCTTTTACTATATTTCGGTATGGGCCTTGAATTCCTGATCTTTCCAAGAGTTTTACCATGAATGGGTGTTGAATTTTGTCAAATGCTTTCTCAGCATCCACTGAGATGAACATGTTTTGTTTTGTGTTTGTTTGTTTGTTTTTCCCCCTTTGAGTTTGTTTATGTAGTGGATTATGTTGATAGATTTCTGTATATTGATCCATCCCTGCACCCTTGGGATGAAGACTACTTGATCGTGGTGAATGATTGTTTTGATGTATTCTTGGATTCTGTTTCTGAGAATTTTATTGAGTATTTGTACATTGATATTCATAAGGGAAAATGGTCTGAAGTTCTCTTTCTTTGGTGGTTTTGGAATCAGTGTAACTGTGGCTTCATAGAACAAATTGGGGACTGTACCTTATAGTTTGAAGAGTATTGGTATTAGGTCTCCTTTGACAGTCTGATAGAATTCTGCACTAAACCCTTCTGGTCCTGGGATTTTTTTGGTTGGGAGACTTTTAATGACTGCTTCTATTTTGTTAGCTGTTATGGGTCTGTTTAGATCACTTATCTGATCCTGACTTAACTTTGGTACCTAGTATCTGTCTAGAAAATTGTCCATTTCCTACAGATTTTCCAGTTTTGTTGAAGATAAGCTTTTGTAGTAGAATCTGATGATGTTTTTGGATATCCTCAGTTTCTATTGTTATGTCTCCTTTTTCATTTCTGATTTTATTAATTTGGGTTCAGTCTCTGTGCCCTCTTGTTAGTCTAGCTAAGGGTTTATTTATCTTGTTGATTTTCTCCAAGAACCAGCTCCTGGTTTTACTGATTCTCCATAGTTCTTTTTGTTTCTACCTGGTTGATTTCAACCCTGAGTTTGCTTATTTTCTGCTGTCTACTCCTCTTGGGTGTATTTGCTTCCTTTCATTCTAGAGTTTTTAGATGTGCACTCTCTAGGTTCTTTTTGGAGGCACTCAGAGCTATGAGTTTTCCTCTTAGTGCTGCTTTCATTGTGCCCATAAGTTTGGGTATGTTGTGTCTTCATTTTTATTAAATTCGAAAAAGTCTTTAATTTCTTTCTTTCTTTCTTCCTTGACCAAATTATTGTTGAGTAGAACATTGTTCAGTTTCCATGTTTATGTGGGCTTTCTATTGTTTTTGTTGTTTTGAATACAAGCCTTAGTTTGTGGTGATCTGATAGGATGCATGATATTTCAGTCTTCTTTTATTTGTTGAGGCCTGTTTTGTGGTTGATTGTATGGTCAGTTTTGGAGAAGGTACCATGAGGTACTGAGAAGAAGGTATATTCTTTTGTTTTAGGATGAAATGTTGTATAGATATCTCTTAAAACCATTTGGTTCATAACTTCTGTTAGTTTCACTGTGTCTCTGTTAACTAAACTAACACAGAAACTATCTGTGTCAATGACCTGTCCATTGATGAGAGTTGGGTGTTGAAGTCTCCCACTATTATTGTGTGAGGTACAATGTGTGCTTCGAGCTTTAGTAAGGTTTCTTTTCTGAATGTAGGTGCTCTTACATTTGGAGCATAGATGTTCTGAATATTTCTTGGTAGATTTTTTTCCTTTGATGAGTATGAAGTGTCCTTCCTTAACTTTTTTGGTAATTTTTGCTTGAAAGTTGATTTTATTTGATATTAATATGCTCCACTTCTGAGGTCTTTAAATAGTTTATCTTTTACTGTTTTTGTTTTCTTTTTCATTTTCCTAGAATTGAGGTACTAAAGCTCTCCTCCCCCTGCCCCTTTTTCTCCTGTGTCAGAGTTGGGTTTCTTGTTTTCAGTTTCAAAGATACATAATTTATAAATTGTTAATCTTATAAAGTATCTTAATATTTAAGAAGTCATTAAATTTTATTAGTTATACTGAGCAGAACTTTTAACAGGCTTTCTTTTTTTTATGTTCTAGACTAATAATTCCTTAATAGATAATGTTCCTGAGAAAGACCTCAGACCAAAAAGAGACACAGATATAACTTCTGAAAGTGACTATGGAAACAGAAAAGAGTGCAGCAGAAAAGTTCCCAGAAGAACAAAAATCCCATATTATGCCAGAACTATTCAATCTATTAAGCAGCACAATAAAAACAATGGTGCTCTTGTAAGGTACTTGCTGTGGTCTTAGTAGTCCAAATAAGGCACACACTTAGTAGTAACTGGCTTGCTCCTTGCTGTTTTATGACAAACTTCTCAGTTTACTGACATCAAAGTTTGTTTTTTTCCTCTTTAGCCTGGGAGCTCAGATTTGGTCAGCAATTGGCCCCTCATATCCTCCATTTCTACATCCATGAATTCAACCAACCTCTGATCAAATAAAATCAAAGAATTACATCTTTACTAATATGAACTATTTACTGGGTTTAAAAATACTACTTCTGATTGAACATTCACAAACTTTTTCTTGTCATTATTTCTTAAATAATAGATTATAATAAATTAGCTTTATTAGATATTATGCTAGATATGGTTTTGGATATTAAAATTTGTCTACATAGTTTAATATATACTCAAATGTGTTATATATAAAAATGCTATGCCATTTTATGTAATGAAGTGAGAATTTAGAGATTTTGGTGTTTGCAGATGGTTCTGTACCCAATCCCTACAGAAACTTGAGAATTATATATTCATAAAAGAATGTTTTTCTCTTTGAGAAATTAATGTATAGTACCAGATAAAAGGCTACTATATTACTCGCCATAAGTGGGAAATGAAGCTGATACACTTGAGTATACTTGACTAATCTTTACTCTATCTGTAGGCAGATTTTCTGGGAGGCCAAGGCCTAGTTAAACAGTACAACTAAGCCAGGATCAGAGGCGACAAAATGATGATTTTTTGACGTGCAGATGTAGAAATCTAATGTCTATATTTTCATAGCTGGGGTATCAACCATGATAGCTCTTAAGAAAAGAATGTACTTTAAAGTAGGTACAATTCACTTTTTGCCTGCATAATTCTTTTTTAAATGTACTCATTGGTTATTTCAATTTTTCTAGTGATCCATGTATAAAATTTCATTATTAAAAAAAAATCATTCATTCCTTTTTAGTTAGTATATGCCCAAGAATTTCTTTTTATTCTGACTACTGATAGAATCTGTTTACTCTGGTATATTGTTTCAATTTTAAACTTTTAAGTGCCATAGGGTAATTAAAGCATTATTTTTAAATTTTTCTATTATATGATCATAGTGTATTTCATCATGAATGTGTTAAACACTACACATATAGAATGATTATCTTTTTTGAAAACTCTTGAGACTCTAAATAGTGACTCAGCAAATCACATCCCTTATAAACTTCAGGAATTAGCTTTCCACGTTAACTATTATTTAATACATTTTTTGTTAAAACAATTATTTATTGTATTGGTATAGGTGTTTTACCTGCATATATGTCTGCACCATGTCCAGGTGCCTGCTAATGACAGAAGAGGGCATCCTATCCCCTGGGACTGGGTTACAGATGGTTATGAGTTGCCATGTGAGTGCTGGGAATTGAACCCAGTTTCATTGGAAGAATAGCCAGTAGGTTTTACTGTTGAGCCATCTCTCCAGCCCCTTCATTAATATTTTTTTAAATACTAGATATGTGGTTACAGGTTTTTGTATTGAAAAACATAAACTGTATTTCTGATTATTTTCTGCCTTTTATTCTTTGCAGTTGTAATCGTAAAATGAGACAGCCTTACTTTAGAGATTTATATGTAAGATCATCTTTAGTAAACTGTAATAATTTAAGAGACTTAGATGAGCAGAAGACTGGCATAACTAAAGTAGACAAAAGTCTCTTGGACAACAGCACTTACCGGGTATGGTTTAGAAAATTAAGAACACTTAAAAATCTTAGATTTAAGTACAAAGTCCTAGAAAGTTAACTAATTTTTCTATGAGCAATAAATGTTGTTTGTAGTTTTATCAGAGTGATGAAAATTAGCTAATTTTACTCTTCCTAGTTTTCAGATTTTTGTGTACTGTTACTGTTTTTACATTTACTAGATCATTAGGAAAATTCCAGTTCCTGTTTCTCAAACTGATAGTTCCTACTTTGAGAGGGGTTACTGAACCCCTTCACATAACAAAATAAATCTATGTGTTTTCTCAAAGAAATATCCCTTATACTGTCTTGTTAGTTGTCATGAAACCCAATTTTGGAAAAGGATTCAGAGATGCTAAAATTATTTTAAATGCTCAAGACTCTCTGAATATATTAGTTAGCTTGCCCACATTTTACATGTTAGAGTACTGGTTATTATATTCTACTATTTACTGTAAAAAATATAATCTAATAATATGATTGCCTTCTATAATTGTCATGATGATACCAACTAACACTCATTTGAAATGATTATGTAGCCAGCAATATCTACTCTCTTCTGTGAGCTTTATGTCCATTACTGTAATTCTCATTGTGACTTTTTAACAATAAGATACTGTAAAATAAATGAAACAGCTGGGGAGGTGAGAAGTTTGCTGACTTTTTCCAAGTTCATGAAACATTGCTGGTTTCTTTTAGTCCCTCCTGGAACAGTTAGACCAAGAGAGAGAGATGAGGTGGAAAGCTGAGCAAACGGAAAAGAAACTTATGGATTATATCAATGAGCTACATAAGCAAGCAGATGAGAAAAAAGATGTTCACAGCCAGGCTCTCATTACCACAGATAGGTAAGGCAACACTGTGACTCTAAATCCTGCAGAAGACGGGAGGGAAGGACCTTGACCAGAGGAGCCAAGGACACCACAAGAACACCCACAGAATCAACTAACTTCCACTCATGGGGGATCACTACACTGACAACCAGGGAGCCTGTATGAATCTGAGCTGTGGGACATCCTTCCTCCTCCTGGGTTGCCTTGTCCAGCCTTGATATGAGGGAGATGCCTAGTCTTCTGGAACTTGATATGCTGTGTTTGGTTGACATATCCCTGGGAGGCCTGTGCTTTTCAGAAGAGTGGGTGGGGGAGGGGCACTGGGTGGACAGGAAGGATTAACAGGACTCTGGATAGAATATATGAGAGAATAAGTTAAATAAAAATAAGGAAAGATATGAGCCTAAAGATATCTTTCAGAGCATGAAGATAACTGGGCTTGGAATAGGTATGCCTTGGTGTAAAATAGTGACAGGAAAATGCCTATATGTGAATTTCATTGATTTGAAGATTTAGTGCTTTGGTGGGGGTAACATGCTGTGTAGAGTGCCATATCTGTAAAAAGGGCTGGCATTGGCAAATTTCTCTTTAAGGTATGAATCCTAGTCTCTTTTAACATATTAATTTCCTGTGTTAGCTTTGGTACTACATAAGTCCTTAATTCTTTTCTTAATTTTTCTTATCTACTCAGTCTCCTATTCACCCAAGAAGTTTTTCACTCCAGTATATTCTTATTCCACTGTATGAATATACACTGCAGTAATACTCCCCTTTGATTTCTGTAGTTAATAGTTAAGTTATCCCTTTCTTTAAATAGTTACTGTGCAGTGGGAAATATTTTTTTAGTTCTGTTTTTTCTTATCTTTAAGAGAACACTAAGTCTCCATACTTGGTATTGGCCATAAGTAGGATCTGGAAGTTTTAGTTCAATTTTGTGTCTGTAGAGTAGATAATTCTTGTAAGAGTACAAGATGTCATGTGAATATTAAATTAAGATAAATAATTTCTAACACAATCTCTCATTTATTTTATACATTTAGTTGTATGATACTGATATTTAAAGAAAAGAAAACAGAAAAACACCTCTCATACCTGCTTTTATATGCTGTACCTGTGTGATAACAGAAAAAAAATTCACTGTGAAAAACCATTGTAACTACATATATTGGTGCATTCTGCTCTTATGAGAGTCCATCTGTCACCATCTGTGGTGGTTGAATAGGTGTGCCCCATATCACATTCATGTGTAAATGCTAGGCCCATGAGGAGTGGCACTTTTAGGAAGTGTGGCCTTGTCAGAGGAAGTATATCACTGTAGGAGCCTTGAGTGATTCTCAATAGTCTTTGAGGTCTTCTGCACTCAAGGTATGCCCATTTGGCACACAGTCTCCTTCTGCTGCCCATGGATGAAGAGGTAGAACTCTAAGCTCCTCCAGCACCATATTGGCCTATTGATCTTTCGGTTTTATGCTGCTTTGCTTCCTGACATCATAATGGACTAAAACTCTGAAACTGTAAGCTAGCCCCAATTAAATATTGTCCTTTATAAGAGTTGCCTTGGTCGTAGTGTCTCTTCAGAGCAATAAAACCCTAAGACACCATCTTTATTTATGTTTGAGGGATCACTGTCTCTGAAGATCCTGGTCCAGGAAATCAGAGAATTTAACTCCTTCCATGGGTATTTTGTTCCCTATTCTAGAAGGAACGAAGAAGCCACACTTTACTCTTCCTTCTTCTTGATTTTCATGTGTTTTACAAATTGTATCTTGGGTATGCTAAGTTTCTGAGCTAATATCCACTTACCAGTGAGTACATATTATATGAGTTCTTTTGTGATTGGGTTACCTCACTCAGGATGATACCCTCCAGATCCATCCATTTGCCTAAGAATTTTATAAATTCATAGTTTTTAATAGCTGAGTAGTACTCCATTGTGTAAATGTACCACATTTTCGGTATCCATTCCTCTGTTGAGGGAAATCTGGGTTCTTTCCAGCTTCTGGCTATTATAAATAAGGCTGCTATGAACATAGTGGAGTACTTGTCCTTATTACAAGTTGGAACATCTGGGTATATGCACAGGAGGGGTATTGCAGGATCTTACAGTAGTACTATGTCTAATTTTCTGAGGAACCGCCAGACTGATTTCCAGAGTGGTTGTACCAGCTTGCAGTCCCACCAGCAATGGAGGGACTCTTTTCACCAGAAAGGGAGTATTCCTCTTTCTCCACATCCTCTCCAGCATCTGCTGTCACCTGAATTTTTGATCCTAGCCATTCTGACTGGTGTGAGATGGAATCTCGGGTTGTTTTGATTTGCATTTCCCTGATGATTAAGGATGTTGAACATTTCTTTAGGTGCTTCTCAGCCATTCGGTATTCCTCAGTTGAGAATTCTTTGTTTAGCTCTGTAGCCCATATTTTAATAGGGTTATTTGGTTTTCTGGAGTCCAACTTCTTGAGTTCTTTATATATATTGGATATTAGTCCCGTATCTGATTTAGGATTGGTAAAGATTTTTTCCCAATCTGTTGGTGGCCTTTTATGAGGTCCCATTTGTCGATTCTTAATCTTCCAGCACAAGCCATTGGTGTTCTGTTCAGGAACTTTTCCCTTGTGCCCATATCTTCGAGGCTTTTCCCTACTTTCTCCTCTATAAGTTTCAGTGTCTCTGGTTTTATGTGGAGTTCCTTGACCTACTTAGATTTGATCTTTGTATAAGGAGATAGGAATGGAGTTACAGAGACAAAGTTTTGAGCTGAGATGAGACTGCCCTATCTGGGGATCCATTCCATAAACAACCACCAAACCCAGACACTATTGCATATGCCAACAAGATATTGCTGAAAGGACCCTGATATAGCTGTCTCCTGTGAGGCTATGCCAGTGCCTGGCAAATACAGAAGTGGATGCTCACAGTCATCTATTGGATGGAACACAGGGTCCCCAATGAAGGAGCTAGAGAAAGTACTCAAGGAGCTGAAGGGGTCTGCAGCCCCATAGGAGGCACAACAATCTTAACTAACCAGTATCCCCAGAGCTTGTGTCTCTAGTTGCATATGTAGCAGAGGATGGCCGAATCAGCCATCAATGGAATGAGAGGCCCTTGGTCTTGACCCAGTACAGGGGAATGCCAGGGCCAGGAAGCAGGAGTGGGTGGGTTGAGGATCAGGGGGTGGAAGGTAGGGGATTTTCAGAGAGGAAACTGGGAAAGGAGATAGCATTTGAAATGTAAATGAAAAGCATATCTAATTTGGAAAAAAAAAAAAAGAAATGAGAGAACTGCATGAGAAAGGGACTAGTGCTCCTACTTCCTCACAAAGCCTCATTACAAGACAGGCTTATAGAGACCCCAGGATGCATCACAAGGAGACTGTAGAAGACAGGATTCCTCTTCTCTTCAGCATGAAGCAAAGCTTGTTTTAGGATTGTGTTTCCTTAAAGGAAATGGTACTTTGCATTATAGTTGAAATTCCTTTTAGTGTTGACTTAATTTTTTTTGTTGTTGTTGTTGTTATATTGAATTTTGAGGCAGTGTCTCACTGTGTAGCTCTGGCTGGCCTAGAACTCAGAAGAGATCTATCTGCCTCTGCCTTTGCCTTCCAGGTATATGGAATTAGAGGTGAGCACCACCAAGCCAGTTGGACATTCTTGATCTTTTGGTATGGGCTATATGCAAATAGTTTTTTTACTATTTTATAGTATAGGTATTTACTGAGGTATATTAGAAAAAATATCTTAACTGCTCACCAGATTGAATTTGGGAAGTTTGGCTCATACCTCCAGGGTCCTTGCTCTCTTGAACAGTCAGGCTAGGCTTTCCTGGGGCTTCTTCTATCCACACCAATATATGTTTGGGTGTAAACTCTTGAGATGAATGCCTCCCAGCTGTTGATGTCCGTGTGTGTCTTGTGTCCATTGCCCAGAATACCAAATCTTTGACAGCTAGATGCTACCCTCTGGATAATATTATGTCGATAAGTGAATCTCATTTAGTATGTTCATTGTTTCAGCCTCCTTGGACTTTATTGATCTAGTTGTTACCAAAAGTGATTTTCCTATATTTCTCATAAGTGTTTTCAGGTTAGCCCATCCTAAAGAAGAGGCTTCTTGTGTCTAATCTGTATTCTTTGCCTTAGTAACTGGTGTGCCATGAATATTCTGTCTGCTACCAAAACTGGAAATAATTGTTCTGCCACCTTTCTTATATCTCAAAGCTAGTTAGTATATATACTGCTTTGTAGCCTTTTTTTTTTCTTAGTATAATTAGAGTTTGACAATACTTCAGATATTGATCACTGTTTTAAGCCTTAACATTGATTATAATTTTAATGACTTTTAAACATAACATTGTTATTATTATTATATAATTTATGTTCTAGACTAAAGGATGTTATTTTTAAGGAGAGACATTGCAAGGCTCAACTTGAAATTATAGTTCACAGACTTCAAAATGAAGTTAAAAAACTAACTATTGAATTAATGAAAGCGCGGGATCAACAGGAAGATCACATCAGACACCTGAAAACCCAGGAAAGGGCATTGGAGAAAATGGAGAAGCAGAAAGCACAACAGCAGGCAGCACAGGTATCCCTGAGGGGATTCTCGATACGGAAGACTGGATTGATGGCTTCCCCTAAAACTAATTACATGGCATTGTAAGCTCAAAAGATGTCAGGCTGTATGCAGAAATTAAGTCACTGTTGTTTTTGATATCGCAATCATGCAGCCTTTGGATTACATCTTTATTCTACCAACACTTGTAGAATGAATTATAAGAGTTGGTAGAACTGTTACAGGGAGATAGGTTCATGTTTTTTTGAGAGACACCTTGCATATCTGTGGGGTACTTGAAAGACTTTCAGTTTCATGCTATTGACATGAAATTCCTGTCCAAAAATGTATGCAAATCAACAGTAATTCATGCCAGTACAATTGATGATACTACATTGGCAATGCCATTCTTAATTCAGTAAAGTTTGACAGCTTAGTTGTTAGGCTATGTGACTTAATGAACATTTAGAGGAGCTGGTATTAAAATAGAAGCATGGACAGTTACTGGATGGCCTTGAAGCTCTGAGGTAGTCCAGTCTTTGTGAGTAAGGAGTTTGCCATTTTCTTTCCTGTTTTTGTTCTCCCTTCTTTCAGGCCTGAGTCTGGGCATGTGTTCCTTACACTGTCAGCTTTAGCACTCCCCAAAGCTAACTCGCACTCACCATGTGGCCAGCTGGCCTCCTGCCTGACCTCCAGGCCTAACTCTAAGACATAACTCCTTTAACTTTTTCTCTTTCTGTTCTCCATCTTCCTCCTCCAGACAGCTGAATGATCTCCATCTTACCTGCCCTGTGGCTTTCTCCTAAACTAACGAAACTGCCCTTGGTCTTTAAACAGAGCAACCAAATAGAAATTAGAAGCAAGGGAATAGCTGTGTAAGAGCTGTGATGATGTATACTTCACTAAGATGAAGCTAGGACCTGGCTAAGGATAAGACCTAGAAGCAGGGGCATGGTTGTGTAAGCTCTGATCATGTGTACTTCACTCAGATAAGACTGATCCAAGAGGTGGAGCTCAAAGCCTCAGCTGCTGACCGAGAAATAAACTTACTTCGAACTTCTCTTCACCAAGAAAAGCAGCAAGTACAACAACTTCATGAACTTCTGGCATTGAAAGAGCAGGAACACAGGTGAGTGAACATGTATCAAGAGAGTACTACCATTTAAAAGTATAAAAGGGAGTTCCTGGCTCTTTCCTTGATCTTCCTCACCCAGTGATTGACCACTGGTGAAATCCAGCAGAATTAACCCATGGAGGGGAGGCACGATGGTTTAGCCCCCAAGCTTGAAGGGTGTGGTTCCTGGGATCCACATGATAGGAAGAAAGCCACCTCCCACATGTTGCCCTGTGCCTCCAATGCGGGACACACCTACAGGCAATCCATCAATCAGAATAAGGAGAGAAAGATTAAAATCAGAATTAACTCATGGAAAATAACCCATTTGCATCTGTATTAGATTCAGTCCTATAGAAATAGCTAGGAGCTAACAAAACAAATATGTGACTTTAGTGTCAGTGTGAAAGGGGCTTGTAATAATGCACCTTGTTTTTAACCAAAAATGGCTCATCATATAGAGAGAAAGCCATGCTAATTGACTTCCAAGTAACTCTTTGTAAAATTAATCAGAATTTATTCTGCTACAACAGTAGACCATAAACTTTTTCTGTCTACCTAAGTAGCATTTCTGTGATTTAAAAAAAGAAACTTGTTTTTTATTAACCTTGGGTAATGCAAAATGGTAGTAGCTATTTAAAGACCATTGAAGGTGTTTGGGGTTTTGTTTATTTGTTTGTTTATGACTTTAAATGTTTTACAATCCAGTCATTATCCCTTTCCCAGTTCACCCTCCCACAACTCTTCATCCCATTCTTCCTCCCAATCTGTCTCCAAGAGAATGTCCCCACCTGACCCCCACCAGGCCACTGAACTCCCTAAGGCCTCTCTCTAGGGATAGGCTCATCTTCTCTCAGGCCAAACAGGCAGTCCTCTGCTGTACATGTGTTGGGGCCTCGTACTAGCTACTGTATGAAGCCTGGTTGGTGGCTCAGTGTCAGAGATCTCAGGGGTTCCCGGTTAATTGATGCTGCTGATCTTCCTATGGAGTCACCCTCCTAAGCTTCTTCCAGCCTTTCCCTAATTCAACCACTGCGGTCCCTGACTAAAGTCCATTGGTTGGGTGTAAGTGTCTGCCTCTGTCTCAGTCAGCTGCTTGTTGGGTATCTCAGGACAGCCATGCTCGGCTCCTGTCTGTAAGCACATCATAGTATCAGTAATAGTGTCAGGGCCTTGGAGCCTCCCCATATGTTAGATCCCAAGATGGACTGGTCACTGGACATCCTTTCCCTCAGTCTCTTCTCTGTATTTGTTCCTGCAGTTCTTTTAGACAGGAACAATTCTGGGTCAGTGCTTTTGACTATGGGCCCTGTCTTTCTGCTGGAGGTGGACTCTACAAGTTCCCTCTCCCCACTGATGGGCATTTCATCTAAGGTCCCTCCCTTTGAGTTCTGAAAGTTTCTCAACTCCCAGGTCTTTAGTACATTCTAGAGGGTCCCCCCCCACCTCCTACCTCCCACTCCTGAGGTTGCATATGTCCATCTATTCTGCTGGCCTTCAGGACTTCTCTCCTGCCCTTCCCTGCAATACCTGATCCTGTTCCCCTTTTCCCCTCCCTCTCCCACATAGTTCCCTCTCGCTCTCCCTCTGCCTCCTGTGATTGCTTTCTTCTCCCTCCCAAGTGAAATTGAAGCATTCTCACTTAGGCCTTTTGGCTTGTTAACCTTCTTCAGTTCTGTGGATTGTATCCTGGGTATTCTGTACTTTTGGCTAATATCCACTTATTAGTGAGTACATACCATGCATGTCCTTCTGGGTCTGAGTTACCTCACTCAGGATGATATTTTCTAGTTCTATCCATTGGTCTGCAAAAGTCATGATGTCCTTATTCTTAATAGCTGAACAGTATTCCATTGTGTAAATGATCCTCACTTTCTGTATCCATTCTTCCTTTGTGAGCCATGTGTGTTGTTTCCAGCTTCTGGATATCACAGATAAGGCTAATATGAACATAGTAAAGCACATGCTCCTGTAGTGTGGTGGGGCATCTTTTGGATATATGCCCAAGAATGGGTATAGCTGGATCTATTTCCAATTTTCTTTTTTTTTCAATTTTTATTAGATATTTTCTTTATTTACATTTCAAATGTTATCCCGCAAGTCCACTAAACCCTCCCTCATCCCCCGCCCTGCTCCCCTACCCACCCACTCCCACATCTTGGCTCTGGCGTTCCCCTGTACTGGGGCATGTAAAGTTTGCATGACCAAGGGGCCTCTCTTCCCAATGATGGCCAATTAGGCCATCTTCTGCTACATATGCAGCTAGAGACATGAGCTCTGGGGGTACTAGTTAGTTCATATTGTTCTTCAACCTATAGGGGTGGAGACCCCTTCAGCTCTTTGGGTACTTTCTCTAGCTCCTCCCTTGGGAACCCTGTGTTCCATCTAATAGCTGGCTGTGAGCATTTACTTCTGTGTTTGCTAGGCACTGGTATAGCCTCACACGAGACAGCTATATCAGGGCTCTTTCAGCAATATCTTGCTGGCGTATGCCATAGTGTCTGTATTTGGTGGCTGCTTATGGGATGGATCCCCAGCTGCAGCAGTCACTGGTTGGTCTATCCTTTTGTTTCAGCTCCACTCTTGATCTCTGTAACTCCTTCAATGTGTGCTTTGTTCCTAACTCTAGGAAGGGGCAAAGTGTCCACCCTTTGATCTTCATTCTTCTTGAGTTTCATGTGTTTAGCAAATTGTATCTTGGGTAACCTATGTTTCTGGGCTAATATCCACTTATTAGTGAGTACATGTTATGTGAGTTCTTTTGTAATTGAAAGGGCCCTCCAAATTGATTTCCAGAGTGATTTACCAGTTTGCAATCTCATCAGCAATGGAGGAGTGTTCCTCTTTCTCCAATTCCTCAGCTACATACGTTGTCACTTGAGGTTTTGATCTTAGCCATTCTGATTGGTGTAAGGTAGAATCTCAGGGTCCTTTTGATTTGCATTTCCCTGATCACTAAATACTTTGAACATTTCTTTAAGTACTTCCCAATCATTTGAGATTCCTCTGTTCTGAATTCTCTGTTTAGTTCTATACTGCATTTTTGATTGAGTTGTTTGGGTTTTTTGGACATTAGCTTCTTGAGTTCTTTTTATATTTTGGATATTAGCTCTCTATTCGATATGTGGTTAAGAAAGATTTTTTTTTCCCCAATCTGTAGGATGCCGATTTGTTCTATTGTCTATGTCCTTTGCTTTCCAATTTTATGAGGTCTCATTTATCTATTCTTGATGTTAGAGCCTGAGCCATTGAAGTTCTGTTTAGGAATCCTCCCAACCCCTATACCAATGAGTTCAAGGCTCTTTCCCATCTTCTCTTCTATTAGATTCAGTGTATCTGATCCCTATACCAATGAGTTTAAGGATCTTTCCCACTCTTCTCTTCTATTAGATTCAGTGTATCTGATCCCTATACCAATGAGTTCAAGGCTCTTTCCCACTCTTCTCTTCTATTAGATTCAGTGTATCTGATCCCTATAGCAATGAGTTTAAGGCTCTTTCCCACTCTTCTCTTCTATTAGATTCAGTGTATCTGATCCCTATACCAGTGAGTTCAAGGCTCTTTCCCACTCTTCTCTTCTATTAGATTCAGTGTATCTGATTTTATGTGGAGGTCCTTGATCCACTTCGACTTGAGCTTTGTGCAAGGTGACAAATGTGGATGTATTTTCACTTTTTACATATCAACTGCCAGTTAGACCAGCACCATTTTTATTAATGTGAACCACATTCCTTTGCTTTTCATTTCAGGCAAGAAATTGAAACTCGGGAGTTTTTCACTGATGCTGAATTCCAGGATGCATTATCTAAACGATTATGCAAAGAAGAAAGAAAACATGAGCAAGAAGTAAAAGAATACCAAGAAAAAATTAATATATTAAACCAGCAGTATTTGGACTTAGAAAATGAATTCCGTATTGCTTTAACTGTTGAAGCTAGAAGATTTAAAGATGTAAGAATTGATATCTAGCTCTCTACTGATAAAAGGACCACATTTTAGAATCCCACCCAAAATGAGATGACTATATGATGTTTAATACAATGAATTCTTAGAGTTTTTATCTCCTCATATGGCAATAGCTATTTTTTATTGCTGTTGAGAAAACTAATTATGGTAATAAGTGGGGATCTAAAGTGAGAATTAGGAGAGGAATGGGAAACCTGTATGTGTACAGCAGGGGCCAGCAAAGCTGACAGTCCCCTCATCTGCTCCCAGGCCAAAGGTATCCCACTGTCTAATTAGTATTTCTTTATTAATATTAATTAACTTACTGTACATCTCAATCACAGTTTCCCCTCCCTCTCCTTTCATTCCGTCCTCTCCCATCCCCCTCTCCTCTTCCTTTCCTTCTCCTCAGATATATCAGCCCACCTTGGCATATCAAGTTGGAGTAGGACTAAGTACATCTTCTTCTATTGTGGCTAGACAAGGCAGCTCAATTAAGGAAAGGGATCCAGAGATAGGCAGTAGCATCAGAGACAGCCCCTGCTCCTGCTGTTATGAGTCCCTGCATGAAGACTACGCTGCAGAATTGTTAGATATGGTGCTGAAGGCCTGGGTATATCCCATGCATGCTACTGTTTGTGGTTCAGTCTCTGAGCCCCAGTGGGCCCAGGTTAGTTGAGTATGTGAGTTTTCTTGTGGTGTCCTTGCCCTCTTTGGCTTCTGTAATCCTTCCTCTCCATCTTACATAGGATTTCCCAAGCTCCACCTAATGTTTGGCTGTGTGTCTGCATCTCTTTCCATCAGCGGCTGGGTGAAGCCTCTCAGATGATAGTTATGCCAGGCTCCTGTCTGCAAGTATAGCAGAATATCATTTACAGTGTCAGGGGTAGGCTCCCTCTCATGGCATGGGTCTCAAGCTGAGTCAGTCTTTGGACAGAGATCCCCTCAATTTCTATACTATCTTTACCCCTGCACATCTTGTAAGCAGGATAAATTGTGGGTCTAAGGTTTTGTGGCTGGGCTCCAGTCCCTCCATTGGAAGTCTTTTCTGGTTACTGGAGATGGTTGTTTCAGGTTCTGTATCCCCCACAGCTAGGAGTCTTAGCTAGGGTCACACTCATAGATTCCTGGGAGTTTCCATTGGTCTAGGTTTCTAGCTTGTCCTAGAGATCTACCACCACCAGTTCAAGTTGTCTCTCCAAGTACTCTCCCTCTGTCCTCCACTACCCAGTTCTATGTCTTGTTCTTTTTCCTCTTCTTAGTGAGATTCAAGTGTCGTTCCTGAGCCTTCCTTGTTACTTAGCTTTTTTGGGTCTGTGGATTATAATGTGGTTATCCTATACTTTATGGCTAGTATTTAGTTATAACTGAATACATACCACATTTGTCTTTCTGGTTCTGGGTTACCTCACTCACGATGATCTATTCTAGTTCATCAATTTTCCTGCAAATTTCAGGATGTCATTATTTTTAATAGGTGGTTATAAATCTTTCGCCTTTTACTAGTTAGCATTTCTCTTGAACTGAAATTCTTCTGCATTTACTTCAAGTCTTTCTATCTCTATTCTCAGGCTTCTGAGTGCTTGTGCGAAAAACTAATGTTCCTCTTTTTCTGGTTCTCATTGACTCCTCTTTTTCTGATATTCCATAACTCAAGAGCTTCTTATAATAATTATATTTTTAAAATAGTCTTCTTTCTTACCACCTTTGTGTTAGAATGTGTAAATTAGCTGTTATGCCACTCCTCAGACACCTCTATTCAGAATGCTAATGCAAACTCTTTGCATTCTATCTGACTTCATGCTCTGTCGTCTCCCCACTCATGTGACTCTCGTGTCACCACACCTTGTCCTGGGACTTGAAGAATCTTCCTACCTGGAACACCTTCCCTACAGCCCTACAGCCTTTTATTCCCTGATAAGCCCTTGATAATAATATTCGCTAAAGTTAAACATTCCCCTTAAAATACTGCGCATCCAAGATTATATGCCCAATACAGGGAAATACCAGGGCCAGGAAGCGGGAGTGGGTGGGTTGGAGAGCAGGGTTGGGGGAGGGTATAAGGGACTTTTGGGATAGCATTTGAATTTTAATGAAGAAAATATCTAATAAAAAAAAATGAGGGCATGGAGAGATGGCTCAGCACTTAAGAGCGCTGGCTACTCTTGAAGGTCCTGAGTTCAAATCCCAGAAACCACATGATGGCTCACAACCAGCCGTAATGAGATCTGATACCCTCTTCTGGGGTGTCTGAAGACAGCTACAGTGTACTTAGATATAATAAATAAATCTTTAAATAATTGAAAAGAATACTGTATATCCATTCCTCTAAGTTTTTCTTAGTAAAGGCACGGGCTTTCTATATAGTTTCATAGTGTATAGTTTGTTTGTATTGCTATATTGTTAGTCCCTGCCTACTAGCAGACAGATTAGTCTGTTTTGTCCACTTATCATTGTAGTACTGATCATTGCTTAGTGAATATGTGTCATACAAATGAATTGTGGTTCTTGCATTCAGTAGTTAATTCCCTGAGTAACTAAGCAAATGAGTAGCAAACCCCTAGGTCCACATTTTATCTTCTGGGTATAAGTACATTGAAACATGATACCTCTGAGTTTTGTTTTACTAAAACTTAAAAGTTTTAAAATGAAAAATCGAAACTATTTCTAAAAGCAAATATTTTCTATTTGGAAAGCTTCAGTTTATAATATGATTTTGAAATACAGGTTCAAAATGGCTTTGAAGATGTTGCAACTGAGTTAGCGAAGAGTAAACATGCTCTTATTTGGGCTCAACGGAAAGAAAATGAATCTTCTTCTTTAATTAAAGATCTGACCTCTATGGTGAAGGAACAAAAGACAAAACTCTCCGAAGTCTGCAAATTGAAGCAGGAAGCAGCATCCAATTTACAGGCAGGAACTGCAGTGTGCTTTCCTTGGGGCTCACATCATCTCACGTGTGAGCGGTGACCTTTAGGAAGGACTCAGGAGTAACTCTGAGACTGTATTATTCATGCAGTTGGTGTTTATAATGAAAGTATACCTAATGAGATTCACGATTTCATAGATAATACTGCTTTCATCAAAATATTTTAAGATATGGTGGTATACCCCTTCAGGCCCAGCTCTAGGGAGGCAGAGGCAGGCAGATGGATTACTGTGGGTTCGAATCCATTGAAGTCTACATACATTTTAAGTTCCAGACAGACCAGGTCTACACAGTGAGATCCTGTCTCAAAAACAAAAATATGTGAATAAATGACTTAGTAACTTTATTCTATATAGTTGTCACCAGTTGTATAATATTACGACAGAGACTACAATGTGATCCTGAAAAGGTGCTAAGCTTTGAGAAACACTACTTGGATTACTAGTATTAATTGGATGGTGGTAATGGTAGTTTCAGATACACTTAACGACAATAGCTTTTAAAATATCTCTTAATATTTTTGCTACTTCACCTAAGAACTCAACTTCTGGAAAATAAAGTATAGATTGTTGATTTAAATATTTCATGAAAAATGTTGACAATTACAGTTTCAGTTTTTCTCTTACAAATATAGAGTAAAACTCAATGTTTAAAAGTAGGTCTTTTAAATGTTAGCATTTTGTTTTATAGTGTACATCTTAAAACTTTTGGTGTAAAATTTGTTAATCTTTACTTTTTAATTGCTTAAAGAACATTTTTTTCATAAGATACAAAAAGAACTACTTGGGTAATTTATAGCATATATAATTTTAATGTTTATAATTAGGTGAAATAATTGGTGTTTTGTGTTTGGGGGGTATACAGAATCAAATCAACACTCTTGAAATTTTGATTGAAGATGACAAGCAGAAGAGCATTCAAATAGAACTTCTCAAACATGAAAAAAACCAGCTGATTTCTGAGCTGGCAGCCAAGGAGTCCCTGATTTACGGCTTACGGACTGAGAGAAAAGTGTGGGGAAATGAACTGGCGTGTCAGAGTAAGAGGCTCAAGGCTTTCAATGGAAAATAGCCATTGTTACAAAGCAGTATATCTGGGTATGGGAGAAAAGGATGTTTCCCTGCCTCCCAGCGCTAGGTTAAAAGGCATGTGTTGTCTTAACAGGATAAGTAGGCATTACCAGCTAGACAGGAGCACAAGCGTCTCGGGAAGTAAGGCTTTCAGTAATTAAGGTGTTTAAGTGGCCAGACATGGAGAAACATGCCTATAGCTGTTGCTGCTCTGTAGGCTGAAAGACGTCACTCAAGAGTAGCATTTTCACTGATAACATAAAAATATTAAAGTTGGGGCTGGTGAGATGGCTCAGCGGGTAAGAGCACCCGACTGCTCTTCCGAAGGTGATAAGTTCAAATCCCAGCATCCACATGGTGGCTCACAACCATCCGTAACGAGATCTGGCGCCCTCTTCTGGAGTGTCTGAAGACAGCTACAGTGTACTTACATATAATAAATCTTTAAAAAAAATATTAAAGTTGAATATTTTCATGAGATACTGTGGTAATTCTGTTCTTTATGTTCATACTAAATACATCTAAAATGAGTATTTATATTTGTAACATTTTCCACATTTTGCATGGATAGAAGTAAAATTGTACATAAATGAAAATCACTGTAGATTCCAGGTAAACCATTAGTCTTCTTTCCACCTGCTATATAGCAAAAAAATAATAAATACCATTTTTTGACATTGACAGATAGCTTAAAAATTACAAATAATTAGTTAGTGGTCAAAATAAAGCTTATTTTATAAGCTTGTTGATTTATTTTATAGTAATTTCTACTGTGACTCTGTTTGCTTTGTTTTACCTAAATAGAGTTTTTTATAGCTCAAATGATTGAGACTTTCCTTCTGTTGATTTGCATTATTGTATACTTTAGACTTTAGATCAGTTTTTCTGGTTTGCTTGTTTTTCACCTTATTAGGTGGCCTTTTAGAAGTACAAAAATCTCCAAGGTGTATTAAGTTTCTAACTAGTGATTGTTTCTTAGGCTCATCACTATCCCAGAGTCGTGGGAAATTAGAAGCCCAGGTTGAAAGTTTATGCAAAGAAAATGAATCTCTGAGAAAAAGCCATGAAAGTGACTGTGATGCATTGAGAATAAAGTGCAAGATCATTGAAGACCAAAATGAAACCATCCGGAAACTAAAAGATGTAAGCCTAACATGTTCCTTTGGGATAAGAGCTGGTAGCAGGTTTGGAAAATAATTATCTTTGTGATCCTCCACTGTTGTAGATGTTAAAGACAAAAAGAATATCATGTTTCCTTTTGTAGTTTTCAAGCCTGGCTCTTAAAAGCAGTATATGATGCTGATGAACTTGAATTTTACTTTGACTTTTTTGCTTGTTACTGTTTTTTGAGACAGATCTGTGTATTCCTGGCTGGGCTAGGAATGAAGCGAGCCTCAAACTCACAGAGATCTCCTTGCTACTACTGCCTTGAGTGCTGGGACTAAAGGCATGCGGCACCAAGCCTGCCTTATTATTGCCTGGGAAATAACAAAATATGAGTCATAAGTAAAAGATTAGAAATCACCAGAAAATTTAATATTTTTATGGTCCATTTCCTTTTTTTATTTTTCTTCTGTGTCATTCATGGTCATGGTATTAATTTTTTTTTAATTTCTTATTTTTTTGTATTCAACAGAATATATATTTTTATACCAATCATAAAAATGATGGACATGTTATTAAATGAACATAAATAGATTGTTTGTTTGTTTTTAGTAGAGCTTAAAATTCTGACTCCTTCTGTGGTACAAACACAAAATAAGAACAGATTTTGGACATGGGAGTTCATTGTAATCAGGCTGTACTTCAATGTCTCTCACATCACCAAAGGATTTTACCTCCATAATAGATAAGCTATGACAGTTCTGCTGCGCCAAGGAATGAATTAAAGGCATGAATATTTGGATATGTATTTCCTGCTATGGTCAAAGCTATTTGACTTGAGTGATTGTCATCATTCTCAGCTCACAGGGAAAAGGTTACATTCATTTAAGAAATGGTGTGTATTAAGATGGCCTATCTATGAAGTCATTCATCAACTGTTTCAATGAACAATAGTTCTACTTGGAGGGTGGCACAGACATTAGGTGAGGGTAAGATTCTGCTTCATTGGCTGTGATGATTTTGAAAAGCATTCATCTCAGAAAAAGAGTAACTTATAAGGTCCTCTTCTTCAAAATTGATACAATAATTATAAATATCAAGCAAAGCATTCAGTCTCACTCACTTTTCATATTAAGAGATATTAAGGAAAAGTGATTGTTACTTCCTGCTATTTTTGTTGTTTGAGGTGGAATTATGTCTGTGTGGCTATCTTTTGGGTTTGTTGAAAGATTACTTTCTTGCTTTTTCTAGGGTATAGTTTCCCTCTTTGTGTTGGTGTTTTCCATCTATTGTCCTTTGTAGGGCTGGATTTATGGAAAGATATTGTGTAAATTTGGTTTTATCATGGAATATCTTGTTTTCTCCATCTATGTTAATTGAGAGTTTTGCTGTGTATAGTAGCCTGGGCTGGCATTTGTGTTTCTAAGGGTCTGTATAACATCTACTCAGAATCTTTTAGAGCTTTCATAGTCTCTGGTAAGAAGTCTGGTGTAATTCTGATAGGCCTGCCTTTATATGTGGCTTGACCATTTTCCCTCACTGCTTTCAAAATTCTTTTCTTTGTTTAGTGCATTTGGTATTTTGATTATTATGTGACAGAAGGAATTTTCTTTTCTGGTCCAGTCTATTTGGAGTTCTGTAGGTTTCTAGTTCCATTTTTAGATCCTGGATGTTTTTGTTCATTACCTTCATCGGTTTGATTGTGTTTTCCTATAATTCTTTAAGGGATGTTTGTGTTTCCTCTTTAAGGGCTTCTAACCTTTTACCTTGTATTCTCCTGTATTTCTTTAAGGGAGTAATTTTTGTCCTTCTTAAAGTCCTCTATCATCATCATGAGAAATGATTTTAGATCCGAATACTGCTTTTCCGGCGTGATGGTGTATCTAGGACTTCCTATGGTGGGAGAATTGGATTCTGATGATGCCAAGGCCAAGTAACCTTGGTTTCTGTTGCTTATATTCTTTTTTTTTTCTTTTGTTGCTTATATTCTTAAGATTGCCTCCCACCATCTGGTTATCTCTAGTGGTACCTGCCCTGGCTATATATGACTGGAGCCTGTCCTTCCTGTGATCCTGGTTGTATCAGAACTCTTCAGAGTCAAGCTGTCTCTGAGATCCTGTGATTCTGTGATCCTGTGATCCTGAGATCCTGGGAGTCAAGCTGCCTCTGGGACCCTGAGATCCTGGTGTCACCAAGCTCCTGTGATCCTGTGATCCTGTGATCCTGGGCATGTTAGAGCGCCTGGGAGTGGGGCTTTCTCTGCGTGTTGTGGGACTCGCTGCAGAGTTTGCATCCAAGATCTGCTCAGGGCACCGGCCCAGACAGACTGGAAGGAACCCATACCACTAGTCTGGCGGAGTTCCTGCCTGCCTGGGTCCCGCTGGTCCCAGCTACTCCCTATGTTGGGACAGATGTTGTGTTTTCCTCACCTTTTATCCTATGATGCCATTTCCTTCTAGGTCTTACTTCATACCAATATACAACATCTAAAATAAAGTACTGTTGTTGTTTTTTAAGAGTTTACAAGAAAAAGATGGGCAAATCAAATTGCTCCAAGAACAGATCGCTCTCATAGAGAAATGCTTTCAAGAGCAACTTAATGAAAAGTCGTCACAACTAGACTCTGTGGTTGAAAAACTGGAGAGACACAATGAGAGAAAGGAAAAACTAAAGCAGCAGTTGAAGGCAAAGGAGCTAGAACTGGAGGAAATCAGAAAGGCTTACAGGTACTCTACAGTACTTGCCAGTGAGAAAAAAATTTAGAGGAATGACTTCATGTTCCTCACTTAATTCTAAAGTTATTTCTTGTCTTTTTAAGCACACTAAATAAGAAATGGCATGATAAAGGAGAACTACTCTCTAATCTTGAAGTGCAAGTAAAAGAAGTAAAAGAAAAATTTGAAGACAAGGAAAAGAAACTGAAAGCAGAGAGAGACAAAAGTCGTGAGCTACAAAAGTAAGCATTAAGTTATGGAGAATGTGGAATCCCTTTAAACACATATGCTACTGGAATGGGTGAAATATATGTAAAGAAAGAAGAAGATGCCAAAGATATGGAGGACATAATTCATTAAGAAAGTCATTTCCACAATACCTCTAAAATAAAAAAGTTAAGAGTTCCCCCATAATAATTAAATATGAATATATATGTATTTCTTCTTATAGACTAGTACCTGAAACATTGAATTCCTGTGAAAAATAGGTAATAGAGTTTAATTGACTAGTTTTTATCTCAAGATGCAGAGTTGTATTAATAACAGAGCCTGCAGACAGCCTCTTACTGGAAAGCCCTCTTCATCTCTGTGGGTCCATATGCAGAGAGGTTATTTTCTCCTCTTTTTCTTTTTAAAGGGATGCAATGGAAAAGCTTCAAAACATGGATGATGCCTTTAAAAGACAAATTGATGAAATTGTGGAAGTTCACCAAGCTGAAATAATGCAGCTAGCAAATGAGAAGCAGAAGTATATTGACTGTGCAAATTTAAAGGTACAGTAAGCTAAGATTTATTTTCATAATGTTAAATTATTATAGTTAAGTAAATTAGATTTTTGGAAACTAAAAGACAAAAGGCTGAACATTTTGATGACATAACCTTTAAAGAACATGTTGCCAAAGTTATCGTGAATCTAGGCACAATGTCAGTCATTAACAGGTAATAACTCCAGGGACTGAGTAGGAAGTTAAATCGCTGCTGCTGTCACCACTCTGTGATCTTAGCAGTCTCCCGTGAACATCCCTCTGCTCAAAAGCAAGAGGAAAATGGAAGTGCGATCTACCACTGCCTTAGAAAGCTCTCGGTGATCACTTCCCTGTTCATTAGGGTTTAAGCAATCAGGTTGGTCATCTTGATAAGAATGAGTTTCTGGTGCTTCTGAGGCAAACATCATGGGCTTTAACCTCATGAAGATAATGGGTCCCATCAAGGTATTTTAATAATCACTCAAATATTCTGATATGATCACTTTTTTGAGATCCACTAGATTCAAAGATACTTAAGAACTTTTAATCAATTTTTAAGTGGTAATGAAAAAGCAAACAAAAAGAACTAAGGTATGTAAGACTCAGAAATAAGCAAGCAAAAAGCATTCAAGAGCAGAGAGCACATAGTGCATGCTTATTCTGTAATGTCAGTACGCAGGAGGAGACAGGAAGATCAAATATTTATGCCAGGCAGGGCTAAACAGAAAGACCTGTAGACCTGTCTCCAAAAAGGTGGGGAGGCGGGACTGAAAAGATGGCTCAGCTGTTAGGAGCACTGACCTCTTTATGAGGCCCAGAGTTTAGATCCTAGCACCCATGTGACAAGCCAGGTCGCTGCACTCTGTAAATGCCTATAACTAGGTCTGAAGGATCCAGTGCTATATTCTGACCTCCACACACATTCACAAACATGCATACAGGCAATACTAACACATCTGAAAGTTTAGATACAGGGAAAGAGTCAGTGCCAGAATGTGCTTACGGTAGAATTACCCTTAGGGCTCTACAAGGAAAGAGAACAGTCTTGTTAATCCATTGTTAGGAGCATAATGACCATGTTATCTCACTTGCAGTCGGTGATGATTTCAGGGATTTTATTTAACATGATACAAAGGTACTGTGGGCAATACCAAATAAAACATGAATTGGGCTTTTGACTGAAAGTACTGAGTAGAATGTTGGACCTACTACCAACATGATTTGGTAAAGAGTTAAAGAAATGCTTTCTTCTGTTGTTTAGGACAGACAGGAATCGTAGTAGAGTCTTACTACCTGAGGTTTATCACACGTTCAAATTTGTGTTATATTAGAAGTTACAAGCCTTTCTTTTCAGGATGATCCTGAGAAACTCCCTGGTGCCGCACAAGTCTGTTTCATGATGTAATAAGTTCTTGAGAATTCTTAATCCAAAGGCCTTGCTCCTCATTGTCCTGAAGATCGAAAGCATTGCTGTTCCCAAGCCTCTGAACAGGAAGGACATGGATGCTAAATTCTACCTGATTCTGATAGAGCCAGATTCACCGATTGGCTCCTTATTATAAGCTTAAATGGGTCTTTCATCCAACTGCAAATATGAGTCTTCCTAAGCCTCTGCTCTGATGGCATAAATTTGCCTTGTATACTAAAACAATAAAATCACTTTAAATTTTTTAAAAATGTTAGAAAAATAGAACTAGAGCTTAAAAATAATAATCAGGCATAGGAAGTATACAGATCTTGAGGCATCACAGCTAGGTAACAATTTAAAGTAGGAGAAGTTGGGGCTGGAGAGTTAGCTCAGCCTTTAAGAGCACTAGTCACTTGTGAAGAGGACCTAAGTTCTATCACCAGCACCCACATGGCAGCTCACGGCCATCTTTAACTCTAGTCCCAATAGATACAATGCCCTTTTCTGACCTCCATGGGTCCTAAGCATGCTTTTGGAAAACATACATATATGCAGGCAAAACACTCTTACACATAAAATAATAAAATATAACAAAAATTAAAAATAAGAAAATTAGGAAAAGTCATTTTCTAAGAAAAAAAGAAATTAGACGATCTATGTTAAGGGAATGTAGTAGCAGAAAAAGATTGTCACAGTAGCTGTATCTGTCAGAAATGTTGAGCTAAATAGAAGAAAGTTTCAAGCAAAGGTCTGTAGTATACATTATACAGATCTTGGGGGAATCTGGGCTAAGAATGAAAGGTAAAATTATATCTCAAAGAGAAAACCCCACCAGAACTTTGAGAAATGCTGGAGGGACCACATTGAAAAGACTGCTTTGGGAGGAAGTTGTGTGAGTTCCACGTCTTTAAGGCTGGGTGTTTTAAGTTAAACTCAGCATTGACCGACTGCTCAGGACAATGGGATGATGGAATCAGAAATCTAGGTTTCTGTTCTCTGTAAAACAGGGATTTCACATTTTCTAAACTCAAAATGCAGTTAAAATTTGTAATCCTTTGCAGGAGAATCTTATGAGGACTAAATAGGTAATACACATGAAAGTACTTTATATAGCTTTCCATTTTATCATTTGAAAAAACCTTGCATCTTACTAACATCATTTAATGAATCCAACGTATAGAGTACATAAAATACATCGTTGACTTTTCAAAATGCACTTTAAAATATTTTTAGAAAATTAAAATGTAAAATGTATACATTGGTTTAGGTTCAACAAGTTGAAGACGAAATGCGAGGACTTCTGGAAGAAACATGCAAGAACAAAAAAATGATGGAAGGAAAAATTAAGCAACTTGCTTGTGCTATAAGTGAGATACAGAAAGAAATCTGATGTTGGTGGGAACAAGTTTAGTTGAAATGGACCAACAGACCTATTGTAAAAATGATTAAATACTGTAACAGTAGTAACTGCTGTGACTTTGAAATGTCTCTTTCTACACATTTCATTATGAATATATTTTAAGAGATTTGATGAAATATTGTATATGTAGTATTTTTATAATAAAGCATTATTAATTATGTTTATTAGATGGACCTATCATAATAACTAGACATAAAGCACTTGTCTCTGTGCTATACCTTGTTGATAATCTTACTTGCAGACTTGTAAAGGAATGTTACAATTTGACCAAAGGAAAGATACAAAATAATCATTGCTGAGCTTGTACTAATGTAGTACTAGTTGTATTAACAGGTCATCCATTAGTTGATGTGAATCCCCTCTTTTAAAGTGTCTTTAAGATGTAGTGAAAAGTATTGTTAAGTCTATAGGATAAACAAAAATGTGGTCTCATTCAGAAAGCTTTAGCTATCTCCATATAACTCAGTTTCATCTTTTCTGGTGCATGTGTTCATTAAAGGTGAAATTTGTAGTTTTGTAAATATTGTCTGATCTAGAGGAGCACTGCAGTCCCACCGTCATTCACAGTTCCACTCATTGCATGAAGAGACTTCTGACTCTGCAACTGGAAACACTCATTTCACTTCCTGTCTAGTCTTATATTGCTAATTCAATGTCATCACCACTCATGTTAGTAAATATATGTCCTTACCCCTGTCCTGTTTCTGAGAGGAAGAAATTACAACACATTTGAAAACTAATATCATTACATTTGAAAACTAATATCATTAATAAGCTAAATTTTAAAAAATAAATAGAACCCAAATAACATTTAACTATCCCTGAAGAGAAAGTCTTATAGTGTTGTTATAGCTGAGCTGCATGCTTCAGTCAAGTGGTACCTGGCAGTCCAATTCCTACCTGAACCTGTCAGTGCATGCCTGACACTTCCAGGTTCATGCATCCATAAGTTTTCTGTCTGATGGTAAGCATGCAATTGAGTTAGCACAGATTTGTGAACACAGATGTTGTAATACAGAGGATCTTTCAGGAAGGCTGTGGACCTTTTGGTGTTCTCTATAGAGGCGAACATTCCATGAATGCTTGCTTAATTATTACCACATGTGTTTTCCTGACTACTCCGTTTCTGATTGTTGACAGAACACTGGGCTCCCATATCTGTGAGGTGGAGGAATAGAATGCTGAAGTTCACAATAGGAGGATAGATTACAGTGTGGTTGTTATTGGATTGGTGTGTGTGTGTGTGTGTGTGTGTGTGTGTGTGTGTGTGTGGTTTTTTGTTGTTTTGTGGTTTTGTTTTTAGCAGGGGCAGGAGGAATCAGAATCCATACATTCACTGAAATACCAGTTTTATAAATCATTCAGTTTTCTGAATCTAGGGGATTCTTCAAGAATTCCCTATCCAGCAACTTATCTTAAATTCTTGACTTAAAAGCACCTCAGCTTAATGATCTTAGAACTTGCATACTATGACATGAACTTGGGTTCTAATATGTACTTACATCCCAAATTGGAACTTAGTCATACAACTAACCAAATTCCCAAAGCCAGGATCCCCTCCCCAAGACCACTGAACTTCTCCTGAACTGTGATATTAGATTCAGAGGGCTAGTTGAGTACTTTGAGTAATAAGTAGAAGAAATAATCTACTGTTATCCATTGTGCATGAGGCAGGATCCTGAATGTTTGCAAGGATAATAGATTAACTCTTCACATCTTTGTCAAGGTGTCCGGGAATACAGAGCACTGCTCCCAACTCTAGTAGTTGTATGTATCATTCGGGTGGCTAATGACACATATCTGTAAGTTAGTATTATGACAAGCCATTTAAACATTCCTGTGACAAATAATAGAGAAATGTACATGTAGTAGGGTAAAAGTAAAGTTGCTAAGACTGGTAATGGTTGAGTTGCCAGACTGATAACTGTGGCTAACTCCTCTGACTTACCATTTGTGGGCATACTATGCTAGAAGCAGATGTAGAAGAGTGGGACTCATAGGATAGTCCTAATTATCTCTTGTTCCACCTGCTGGAAGTTTTCTTCTGCTTCCCATATACTGTTAGGGACAAGAGATGGGTTTCAATGGCATCAGCTTCAGTAAGGGACCACAATCCGGTTTTCCATTTTATCCACAAGAATAGACTTTTGGGCTGCTAGAGTTTAAGTAGAAGTTTCCAGTATATTTTTTTATATCTTATTATTATCTTATTTTCTGTATATGAATGTTTAGCCTGCATATATGTCTGTGTATCACGTGTGTGGCTGGTACTCATGGAGACCAGAAAATGATATTAGATGCCCTAGACTCAGAATTGCAAATAGCTGTGAGCTGCCATGTGGGTGGTAGAAACTGAACCTAGGGACTCTAGAAGAGCAGCCAGTGAGTGATCTTACCGCCATCATATTTTTGTTGAATTTGTTTTCTTATAATAAACTTACATTTCTTATGTTTCAATATGCATCATTTCTATGTATGAATATGATTTCAGGCTTCATTTATCAAATAAGTACTAGGATAGTGAAGGTGAAGATTAAAATTCTCATTGGTGAGATGGCTCAGCTAGTAAAGACACTTGCTGCTAAACTTGAGTGCCTGAGTTTGACCCCTGGTTTCACATGGTGGAAGAAAATTAACTCCCACAAATTGTCCTCTGATCTCACACATGTGTGAACACGCAAATATAACACAATTTTAAAACCTTCAATGCCACAACAGAGAGAGAAAGAGCAAAAGGAAGGAAGGGAGACAAAGAATAAAAGAAGAAAGGTGACCCGGGAGAGAGACAGATAGGAAATGAAGTAAAGAAAGAAGAAAGGTGACCCAGGAGTAAAATTACCTATACCATTAAAATTAAGATACGAAAGAATTGAAGACACAAGAAGATCAAAAGCTTTAAAAGACTGGAGGAACTAACACTATGAAAATGACCATGCTATCAAAAGCAGTATAAAAATCCAATACAACCCTCATCAAAATCCCAATGGCATTCTTTACAGAACTAGAAAAAGTCCTAAAACTCATATGGAATCACAAAAGCCTCTGAATAGTTAAAGCAGACCTTTTCAGAAACAATGCAAAATGAACAATACTTTATGTCCACTTACATAATAAAGCCTAGTAACAAAACATCATAACGTTGACATAAACATGTAGACCTAAGGAATAGACCAGAGGATTCAGAAGTAAATCCACAGAGGTCGAGTCACCTAACATTTGATAAAGCTCTCAAAAATGAGTATTAGAGAACCATCAGCCCCTTTAACAAATGATAGTGGGGAAATTTGGCTTATAAATGTAGATGAAAGTAAGTCAATATCAACTACCTTCCACAAAATTAGGGCAAAAATGAATCAAGACCTTAATGTAAGATCTGCAACATTGAAACTTTCAGAAGAAAACATAGCTAATGCATCTCAAAATATAAATATATGCAAGCATTTTCTGAAAGATTCTAATAGCACAAGAAATAACTAAGATTTATTAAAAATAAGAATTGCATGAAATTAAGTTTCTGCACAGCCAAAGAAATAACTGAGGGAGTGAGAAGATACCTTACCAAATGGGAAAACAGAAGTTTGGTCAACTACATATTAAGCAGGGGATTAAATTGAAGGTACATGAAGAACAATGATAGTTTAGCTCCAAAAAATTCAAGTCATTTAACCAATAAATAGGTTAAATTGTCAATATGTACCTGAAAATGTGTCCAACATCCTTCACCATCAAGGAAATACAAATTAAAACTGCTTTGCTAGTCCATACTACCCCAGTCAGAATGCTGACCTCAATAAAATAAATGGTGGTCCACACCTCTGACCTTGAGGCCAGCTTGATCTCCAAAGCAACAACCAGGGCTACACAGAGAAACCTTGTCTAAAATTAATTAATTAATTAATTAAGAAAGAAAAAGAAAGAAAGAAAGAAAAACACGGAGAGAAAGAATGAGAAAGGAACAGAAGAAAAACTGCTGGGAAGGATGTGGAGAAGAGGAAAATGTTGGGACTAGGAGTCTTTAATCAATAATTGGAAGTGTTATTTCATGCAAGCACTTTGGAAATCAAGCATGGAGGTACTTGCCATAGAACACAGCTGTACACTCCTGGATATATACCCAGAGGACTCTACATGAGCATACTGTACAGGTGATTATCAGTATTAGTCACTACAACTGAAATGGATCGATGAAGGGATAAAGAAAATGTAGTACATAAACACAGTGGAATTTTATGCAGATGTAAAGAAAGAAAAATCACATCTGTATGGAATTAGAATCAATGCTAAGCAAAATAAGCAGATTCAAAGAAAAATACATTTCTCATAAGCAGAACTTAAATTTAAAATGGTGCATACGTGCACGTATGTGCATGCATGTACATTTGTAAGTCATAATCAAGTTGAGAGTAAGAAGAAGAGACCTTAAGGGGGTAGGAAATAGAGAAATGGAATCTATATAATAGGAAAGCAGAAGGACTAAGGGGAAGAAACAGCTGTAGAAGGGGAGGACACAAGGAGAACCAGTGAAGAGGATAATAAATGAAAACAGAATAGTGACATGTACATATGAAGATATCTTGATGAAAACCATTGCTATGAACGCTACTTTGAAAAAAAAATGTCAAAATGGAAAACATTCTCAGTTCCACTCTTCAAGAGCAAAAAAAACAAACAAAAAAATTAATTTCATACTATGTATGCTCTTTTTGTAAGTGGCTTTGAAAAGGCAAAACAGGAGAGTATAAGACTAAAAATCATTCCACTGTACATTATATGTTTAAATACAGTCTGTACATCCTGTTTGTAATTATTGGATATAGACTTTCAAAGGCCTTTGCATCATCTGTCATGAGTGCTATGAGCAGAAGCATTTATCATAAAAGGATTACCTATCCTTGAAACATCTTTTTCAGAGTTCCCAGGGACTAAACCACCAATCAAAGAAAACATGTGATGGGCCTCATGGCTCTAGCTGCATATGCAGCAGAGGATGGCCTTGTTGGTCATCAATGGGAGGAGAGGCCCTTGGTCCTGTGACGGCTCTATGCCCCAGTGTAGGGGAATGCCAGGGTCTGGAAGTGGGAGGGGTGGGTTGGTGAGCAGGGGAATGGGAAAAGGGATGGGGGGGGTGGAGGGGAAACCAGGAAAGGGGATAACATTTGAAATGTAAATAAAATATCTAGTAAAAAAAAAAGAGAGGAGGTTAAAAAAAGAAGAAGAAACATCTTTTAACCTAGAAAATGCAGAAGGTAAGTGTTTGTATGCTGCAAGCATTTGAAGGAAAATAGCCAAAGTTGAATTTAGAAGTGTGACAACAAAGAGCTATGATATAGAATTTTTTGATGGACCATTAGCTCAAAGGAGATCTAACCTTTGAATGTTGATATTATCTATAATCATTGAATAAGATGATTTATTGAAATTCACTCAGTTATGCTTGAAGACAACTTAGTATTAGGGCACTTATTTAGCGTTCACAGGACTCTGGGTTCAATCCTCAATCCTCAGTACGTCTTCCCCTGCAGATGGGAGAGTGGCAAGGAGGAAAAAGAGGAGGAGGAAGAAGAGGAGGAGGAAGAGGAAGAAGAAGAAGAAAAGAAAGAAAGAAAAAGAAAGAAAGAAAGAAAGAAAGAGTGTATTTCCATCATCAAATAAAAACTTATTTTCTTAACTATTTACTATATTATAACACAGTACGCATTTTAAATTTATCCTGTGTATATGCGAATTGTATATGTGATGTTCCACAAATGTCACATACTGTAACATAGCTGTGAACTAACAAATTGTTCTCTTTATTACAAAATACTTGCAACTCATCCCTCAGCCCAGTCCTGAATTACATAGTCATTTTCTAAAATGTACGAAAAGTTACTAAGTAATATTACAACACATCACAGTATTTGTCCAAACAAATCTATGTGATTAAGCTAAATTTATTAAAAGATTGCTGGAATGTATTCTACAGGTCAATGAAATACAGGTTAATTCCATTGTACTAGCAAGTGCACAAACATCTGACTTGAAGCTTGTCAACTGGTTTGAACAGTGACTTGAGGTAAAGATCTCTGAGACCTTTCTCCTAAAAGGAACTCATAAGTGTGTAGCAAGTTGATTCTTTTTTGAGAACTGTCTTCTTTATAGCCAAAAAAAAAAAAACCCCAAAAATTATGAAAATCAAAGTCAGACTGAAACTAGAAGCATGATGTTTTTAGTCACTTAATATATATGTTAAGTGAACAGTATGCAATAGTAACCAGTAGTAGCATCTTAAAGGGTTTTTTTTTTTTTTTGTATTCTGGTTTCTAAATATTGCATTATGAGCAGAAATTTCAAAAAGGTCCAGCAGTATTAGAAAGATTTTTCACCATCAATCTCATTTTCAGCAATGTTTGGGGGAAAATAAACATCATTATTTTTCACTGTGCTGTTCATTATTCACAGGGTGACTATGCACGTGACGACTGAGACTGAAAAACACCACCCTCCAGGTCATGTTCTCATCTCAGTTGCGGATGTGCTTCTGAGAGCTTGGACTAAAGCACCGACATTTATTGTTCTGTGTTTGGTTATGCTGATGACAGTTGCACAGCTCTATATATTACAACCCACAAAGACTGAATTGTATTGTGTACAAATTTTACATCTATGAAATGTTTTTACAACAAATAAAAGAATAAAGGCAAAAGTCTACATTTATAACAGTTTTCTCTTTGAAATTAGGGAAACAATAGTGTAATTTTACTTTCAATATCTGGCAACAAAACAAAAGATTTTGATGGCTAATTGAAATGTTTGCTAATTTGTTAATACATTTATACTTGAGACCCAGAAAATTTAAACAAATGAATATTCTATTCTAAAAACCACAATTACCAATCAAAAATTTAGAGTTGATAGTTATATTTCTCTTTTTAAAATATCTATACTATTATCTATCACATATATCTATCACAAAATATCTATTATATTAAAATGTGTTTATAAAATTACTCAGAAAATTTGTAGAAAAAATTAAAATTGTATGGTTGCTTCCCCAAAACTAATGTTTTGAAACTCTAATGCACCCCCCAACCTCCAGCCCTCTCCTCCCTTATGATAGTTGGAGATGCTCTATGAGATCATTACCACTAGCTGTCATCATGAGAGTGAAGTTTTCATGTGGGCATATCCAAAGCTATTCACTAGCCACTCCAAGACAAATTGCAAAAATCTACCTACCATCCAAATCCAGCCAAAGGTTCCTAACCAGAACTCAGAAAGTTCAGGTCATCTGGTATCTTAGACTTGCAGCTTCCTGAACTGTGAGAATATTTTCAGTTTAAATAACCAGTTTTTGATGTAGTATGGGAACATGAGCTAAATAAGACACACAAAAAATGTCTTAGAAATAGTAATAATTTTATTTCACATCAATTTTTGACCTAGTATATATAGCATAATGTTCCTTAATTAAAATCTCAAGAAACAAAACACATATAAACACATATATACACAAAACCACCAACAATTACTTCAATGAAATAGCAGGAATTAACAATCTTTGTTCCTGGATATTTTTCAATAACAATGGACTCAATTCCCACAATAAAAAGACACAGAGTAACAGATGGATGCAAAAACAAAATCCACCCTGCATGCAAGAAACATACCTCCACAATAAAGACAGACATCCTGCAGGCAAGAAACATACCTCCAGAACAAAGAAAATGGCCCCACAGAATTTCCTGGTGTAGCTGTTCCACTATCTATCAAAATAGACTTCAAACCAAAGTTAATCAAAATAAATGCAGAATGACACTTAATACTCAGCAAAGGATATATCCCCTGAGATGCCATTTCACTTCTCAACATCTATGTCCCAAATGCAAGAGCACCTACATTTGTAAAAGAAACATTACTAAAGCTTAAGTTACACATCAACCCTCACACATTGGTAGTAGGAGACCTCAATTTCCCACTCTCACCAATGGATAGGTAATGCAGGCATAAACTAAACAGAGAAATAATAGCGCTATCATGTTATTAACCAAATGGACTTAACAGATATGTGCAGAACATTTCACCCAAGCAAAATAATATATGTTTTCAGCACCTCATGGAATGTTCTCCAACATTGAACAGTTACTTGGTCACAAAGCAAGTGTCAACAGATAAAAGAAAATTGAAATAACCTGCAAAAGATTTAATCAAAACAGATTAAAGGTGGACTTCAGCAAGGACAGAAATAACAGAAAGCCTACAAACTCATGGAAACTAAACTCTATACTAAATGACCACTAGCTTGCTAGAATCCAATGAAAATGAATTCACAACTACCCAAGTTTGTGGACATAATGAAAGCTGTGCTAAGAAAAAAGCTCATAGCACTACTTGCCTTCATAAAGAAACTGGAGATATCTTATACTAACAACAGCACACCTGAAAGCTCTTGAACAAAAAGAAACAAATACACCTAAGAGGAGTAGAAGGCAGGAAATAATAAAACAGGGCTGAAATCAATAAAATAGAAACAAAGGGAACATTATGAAGAATCAATGAAACAAAGAATTGGTTCTTTAAGAAAATCATCAACAAAGACAAACCCTTATCCTAACTAAAGGCAGAGAAATAATACCCAAATTAAAATCAGAAACAGAAAGGGGGACATAACACCAGACACCAAGGCAATCCAAAAAATCATTAGGTCCTAATTCAAAAACCTGTATTTCACAAAATTGGAAAATCTCAAAGAAATGGACAGTTTTCTCAATGGATATCACTTACCAAAGTTAAATCAAGATCAGATAACTCAAATCAAGATCAAATAGACTTATAACTCCCAAGGAAATAGAAGGAGACTCAATCTCAAAATCTCTCAGCCAATAAAGGCACAAGGCCAGGACGTTTTCACCCAGAATTCTATCAGAGTTTCAAAGGAAAGCTAACACCAATACTCCTGAAGTTATCCTACAAAATAAAAACAGAAGAAACATTGCCAAATTAATTTTATGAGGTCATAGTCACCCTGACACCTAATCCATACTAAGACTCAACAAAGGGAATTATACAAACATTTCCTCATGAAGGCTGATGTAAAAATACAAAAAAAAAAAAAAAAAAAAAAAAAAAAAAAAAAAAAAAAAAAAAAAAAAAAAAAAAAAAAAAAAAAAAAAAAAAAAAAAAAAAAAAAAAAAAAACCACCACCACCACCACCACCACCAATAAAACCAAATCCAGGGCTGGCACTGACAGCTCTTCCAGAGGTCTTGAGTTCAATTCCCAGCAACCACATGGTGGCTCACAACCATCTGTAATAGAGTCCGATGCCCTTGGTGTGTCTGAAGATAGCTGCAGTGTACATGTACACATAAAATAAATCTTAAACAAAAAACAAAACAAAACAAACAACAACAACAAAAACAAATCCAAGCCAATTGTGGTGGTACATTCCTTTGACAGAGGCAGACAGATCTCTGAGAGTACTATCCACAAAGTGAGTTCAGGATAGGCAGGGCTCTGTTATACCAAAAAAATGTTATCTAAAAAAAAAAAAAAAGAACACATCAAAAAGATCATCCATCATGATCAAATAGGATTCATCCCAGACATACATGAATATAGCTCAATGTAATCAATCCACCATATAAACAAACTGAAAGAAAAACATATGATCCTCTCATTAGACACTGGAAAAAAAATTGACAAATTCAACACCCCTTCATGATAAAAATCTTGGAGAGGTCGGGGATATAAAGGACAAACCTAAACATAATAAAGGCAATTTACAGCAAGTCTATAGACAACATGAAATTAAATGGAGAGAAACTCAAAGCAATTCCACTAAAATAATGGACAAGGGAAGGCTACTATTCTCGATATCTATTCGATATTATATTGAAGCTCTAGATAGAGCAATAAGGAAACTAAAGGCCATCAAGGGGATTCAAACTGGAAAGTGTTGCTATTCACAGATGATAGTATGTTATACATAAGAGACCCCAAACACTTTACCAGACAATTCCTTGAGGTGATAAACACGTTCAGCAAAGGGGCTGGATACAAAATTAACTTTAATAATAAAAAACAATCAATAGCCTTATTATATACAAATGACAAAAGGTACTGAGACAGAAATCAAGGAAATAATATCCTTCACAATAGCCACAAAGACTACAAAATATCTTGGGTAACTCCAACCAAACAAGAGTAAGACCAAAATGATAAAAAGTTCAAGTATTGGATGACAGAAATTAAAGAATATTTCAGAAGATGGAAAATTCTCAACAAAAGGATTTCAAACGGCCAAGAAACACTTAAGGAAATGGTCAACATCCTTAGCCATCAGGAGAAATACAAATTGGAACGACTTTGAAATTCCATCTTATAACTGTCAAATGGCTAAGATCAAAAACACAAGTGACAAATTGTGCTGGGGAGTGGGATGTGGAGCAATGAAAGCACCCCTCCATTGCTGGTTGGGAGGGCAAACTAGGACAGGCTCTTTGGAGATCAATATAGTGGTTTCTCAGAAGATGGGGACTCAATCTACCTCAAGACAGCTATACCACTCTTGGGCATACACCCAAAGGATGCGACATTTGTTCACCTATGTTCACAGCAGCTTTATTCATAATAGCCAGAAACTGGAAACAACCTACATTTCCCTCAACCGAACAATGGATTTAAAGATAAAATAAATGGTACATTATCACAATGGAGTATTACTCGGTTGTTTAAAAAAATGACATCATGAAATATGCTGGTAAATTGATGGAACTCAAGAACATCATCCTGAGTGAAGTAACTCAAACTCAGAAAGATAAACATGGTACATACTCACTTATAAGTGGATATTAGCTGTAAAGGAAAACATCGTGCTACAATCCACAGACCCAGAAAGACTAAGTAACAAGAAGGGCTAAAGAGGGTATCTCTCTGGGAAGGGTCAGTGGAATAGAATTTGCATGTGGATTGGGGGCAGATGGGGATTTTAAGTGTTGCAGCGCTGAAGGAAAATGCTTCTCCTACAGAAGTTTTGCTCCAGCCGCCTGGAAAATTTTTGGTTTAAAATTGTTTTCAGGATTTACTAGTTAATTTACTAGTTAATGTTTCTCCTCTCGTTTTTTCTTTTCTCTACTGTTAATTTGGGCATTCTTACATGAAGAATATGTCTTCATTAATTCCTGCCAAATGATGTTTTTAGTATCTACTACTTATTAAGTGTGAAGGATATTCAACAGGTGCGAATACCAAATTGTTTAAGGTTTTTTTTTAATTGTAAACTGTTTTATTTATTTACATTCCAAATGTTGCCCCCCTTCCAGGTAGCCCCTCTAAAAGTTCTTCATCCCGTACCCCCTTCCCTTTGTCTCTGAGAGGGTGCTCCCCACACTACCCCCACCCGTCTTACCCACCCAAGTTGTTGAAGATTTTAATTCTGATTCTCAAGTTTGCAAGTAAAACATGTGGGAACACATTTCCTCCTCTCATATCTGTGATCTTACTATCGATCCATAGTTTCCAATATCACTAAGTCACAAGATGCTGCGATTGTACCAATAATAGAATTATTGGGGAGCAAAAGAGTATAATTTTGTAAAGAACGCTATTTAAAAGCAGGTGAGGAAAGAGCTGGGGATCTACTGCCTTCACAGTCAAGGCTCAGGTCCTTCTCTTTGCAGAAAAGGCTTTGGAAAGGACTGAACTTCAGAGTCCCCAAACCTTCCGGGACGGGGCGTTATCCTATTTATGCGAAGATGAGCCTTAAAATACTTGCACCTGCTTTGGGTGCAAAAGAGACACCAGGGACGAGAGCTCCAGGCCAGCCGACCGCGCGCTCCGCCTTCAGGCGGCTCGCCTGAGGGAACCCGACTGCCCCGCCCCTCCGCGGAGAGTGCGTTACTAGGCAACGCCGCGCGGCGTCACTTCCTGCCATTTAAACTCGGGCCCACCCTCGCGGCGGCCGCTCGTGTGAATCCGCGCGCTCTGTGGTGCCGTGCGCGAGCCTCGCAGCTCCCGGGACTGCTGGACGCGGGGCGCGCCGTGGGCCGGGAGCGGAGTCCGCGCACCTCCTCTGCCTGTGGCGAAGCGGCCCCTCGCCAGCGGACGGCAGGGCCGCGGCGGTGATGGCGGCGGCGGAGCCCACGAGCTCTGCTCAGCCCACGCCGCAGGCCCAGGGCCAGCCGCCGCCGCGTGGGGCGCCATCCTCGCAGCCGTCCGCGGCGCTCGCGGGGGGCAGCAGCCGGCACGAGAAGAGCCTGGGGTTGCTCACCACCAAATTCGTGTCGTTGCTGCAGGAGGCGCAGGACGGCGTCCTGGATCTCAAAGCGGTGAGCGGGGATGGGGAGGCCGGGGCCCGAGGGTGCTGGGTCCTCCGCCCACACGCCGCCGGGACTCCAGACCCAGAGGGGCCGGAATGGATGCGGGGGCCCCACCGACCGGCCACCGCGCGGCCCTGGCCACAAAGGAGCACCCGGAGCGCCCAGGAATTCGCGCTCCGCTCTGGGCTCACTTAGAGTTGGTTTGCTGTTGGAAACTGATGGACCGCTCTGCAGAACTTCATTCCTGTTTTGAAGAACTTTCATGCCAGTTCTTCGGAATGAAAGAGGAAAGGAGAAAACTTTCCACACCTCCGCTAAAGCAGTAGTTTTTAGAAGGGGAAATTCTTCATCGGTACATGGGCAGTAAGATTGGATTTGTTGACTTAATTTGTAATCTTTCTACTTTCTAGACCTGAGATTTGCGATCACACAGAGAGGGGTCATTTTGTCCCGTTCAGACTAAGTGGTGAAATTACTTAGTAAACTTTATCTAGTTTTATAAGGATGTTTGCTTCGTTCTTTGCTATGGTTCGGATTTTTTCAAACAACAGCGTACATTTAAAGCTGTTCAGTCATAGTGATTTAACCGTTCCTGGCAAGACTTGGAAGGACTCCACAGCGCAGGGAGAACGGAACAGTATGGGATCGTGCGAATTAAAATTCAGCTAGTACATGGAGATTCAGAAAGAGCAAATACTTTAAAAATAAACAAAATTGCTAGTTTACAGTCACAGCGAATAGCCTCTTATGACTCCACAGCTCCTAGAGACTATCATACCTAATCTTCCTGGCGTGGGTGGCTAAGGCATTAGAAATAGGAGTCTTAACGGGAGAAGCCTGCCTTCTAGAACTCTGCTGAGTGTCCTGTTTGTGGCCCAGTGGGAGGCGCTGGCTCCTTGGCACTTGGAGATTCCCCTCTTTTCCTGGGTGTAGATGCCAGTTAGTGTCGCTTCCTATTTGGAAATGTTATTCCTGGGACTTTTTTCCACTTTTATTCCCCCCACCCTACCCTTGACCTCTTCTTTCCCTCCTTTAATGGGCATCTACAGTACTCAAATTGTAATGAATTCAAATGGTACGGTTTCCAGTTTCACTGGCACTAATGAAGTCAGCAGAGGAACACCTGACCAAAACACCCATTGAAACCTGCTGTTTAAAGTTAAATTCAGCTGTAGTGGATGGCTGCATTAAAAAAGTCAGGGAATTTCGGAGCTTTCCGGGTAAAAGTGGGATTTGATGGTTTGTCCTGAAACATGCTCAAGCCTCAGAAAATGACGAACTCTATCTACCCTTCTCCATTTAGTTGTGTGACTGACTTAAGATGTATAGCAGCAGGTTCTGGCATTGAATAGCAGAAGTCTGATATTCAGAAGTCTTTCTGTTATCTGGATCTGTCCTAAAGATTCAAAGACTTCTGTAGTAATAAATAATTACTTAAAATAGTAAGTACTGACTTACAGAGACCCGTATACCATTCTTTTTGCTAGGTAGAAAAACATTTTACTTATGCATACTTTTTATGTATATAAATACATATAAAACCATATGTATAAAAATGGCTTACACTGAAGTATTTATTTCTCATGATGCTTCTTATAGTACATCATTGTGAAATATTAAGATATTCTAATAATACATGTTAAAAGATAGTCCTATACCTAAAATAAATTTGTAAGTGGAAGTTTTAAAACATGCACTTTATTTTTATAATATAATCTTTCATTTTTGTGAAAATCATAAATATAGAAATATATTAATTTTTTTCATTAGATACCCTGAGTGGCCATTAAATATTCAAGACTGTAGATGATAAGCCTAATATTCCCACCTAAATGTGTGCCTGATACACTAAACTTAGGTGAGTTCTGGGTTAGGTCTGCTAAGTGAGATTGCACATTTGAAACTGGACTGTTACTTTCTATGCTCTATTGCCTTTAAGAACTAGTAAGTCCTTGAAAATAAACTTAAGTTTTTATGTATCTGTTTGTTATGGATCCCTTTTTTTGTAAAGAAAAAAATGCATAATTTTACTCCCTTAGTGTAAGCTAAGATGTTAGGTGATGGCATCTACCTGAAAAGGAGAGCACTGAGGGCAGACTCTGTAGAAACAGATTAAACCAGTTTTTATTTTCCTGTAGCTTAATCACTGAACTGTTAAGGAGTGTGAGTGTCTGTTGCTCTGAAAATTCCTGTTCTGTTCACTTTTCCAGGTGAGTTTCTATGTTTCATTGGCCATTTTNGTAAGCTAAGATGTTAGGTGATGGCATCTACCTGAAAAGGAGAGCACTGAGGGCAGACTCTGTAGAAACAGATTAAACCAGTTTTTATTTTCCTGTAGCTTAATCACTGAACTGTTAAGGAGTGTGAGTGTCTGTTGCTCTGAAAATTCCTGTTCTGTTCACTTTTCCAGGTGAGTTTCTATGTTTCATTGGCCATTTTAATGCCATCTTGAACTTTGCAAGGACAGTGTGGATTGTGTATGTTGTGTTAATATTATTTAAGTTACAGATTACCTGAATGACACCTAAGTATTCTCTCCCAGAACTGGACACATACATAACAAATTACCTAAATGATAAATACCTAGAAGAGACATAATTCAGCCTTAGGCTTTTAGTAGGTAACAAGGGTTTTGAGGTAATTGGCATAAGGAAGGCTGTATGGAGCTCAGCAAGCCTGCATTGTTTGCTTTCGGATTCTCAGGCCAGCTCTCACTCCTGTGGAATTGAAAGACGGTTCCAGAACAGGTATTTGTGTAATCTGTGGTCATGTCAGTGTTAGTCAAATAGTCAGAAGTTGGGCAACTCAAATGTCTTTCAGTGGGTAATCAAATGAGGTTCAGTGAGTGACTGTTTTGTTTTTTAGAAAGAAAATTGTGACATGTACAGCAGAAATGACCCTTGTGCATGTTATGCTGAATAAACAGACAAATGCTGTAGGATTCTTTTTTAAACGTTTCGTGTATGAGTGTATGTCTGCACTTCATTTGTCTGTGGAGGCTGCAGAGGCCATAAGATGGCATCAGATGCCCTGGATTGGAGTTACAGGTGGTTGAGAGCCACCATGTGTGTACTGGGAATTGAATCTAGGTCCTCTGGAAGAGCAGCCAATACTCTTAAACTGCTGATCCACCTCTTCATTCCTTACTGTATAATCCTTACTTGAAGTGTTTAAGAGTACTCAGCTTCTTAGAGACAAAGCAGGATAGTGTCTGCCAGAAGAAAGGCAGTATAGAATGAAAATTGATTAATGGGGTTATAGGCTGAATTGTGCTTATTTCTTGGTGCCCTCCCAACCCCCATTCATTAAAGTGGAGCTGCATTTGAAGGAAGGTCCTTAAAAAGAAGTCTGAGTTAAATGACAGTATCAGGATGTGCCTTTATCACATCTGATTGGTGTCCCTATGACAACCTATTTAGATACACATAGACAGCAGAGGATTTCACACATAGATCATGTGAGACCTCAACAAGAGGGGAAAAGATGATGAGAGAGAGCAGTGTCAGCTAAGATAAGGGGTGTCAAATGAGAAGATACTAAATATAATGACAGATGTCACAGTGAAACTTTTCTTTATATACCAGCCAAAATAATAATTATATAAAAGGATTTTCAAACTATACAATTTTGGTTCTAGGCGAACACTCTCTAGAGACTTCAGTTGTAGATTTCAGAGGCTTACTGTGATTTTCCTAATTAAACACTATCAAATATCTTTTTCTCTCTTTTGATTATTTGTTGGTGACTGTATAAGAAAAATAGAAATGAACTTCCTCAGAAAAATGTAAAGCTTTTATATTTTAGAATACATAAAATACAGTAGCAGTTAGAGTAGTCAACACAGAGGGTGTGTTTAGGTGCAGTTTCTCTGCAGTACAGCTTTGATACAGATTGAAACACATTGTGTCTGTAAATTATGCTGCTTTAGGAGGGGACCCTTATACCCTTGGTGTCAGCAGTTCTTTGGTATTTCATTTCCTTGTTGATTTATGGCCCCTACAGACCCATTAGAAACAAAGTGGTCTCTCCAAGGAATTTTCTCTTGCCCTCACCCTAAGTACTCCAGTTTCTTCACCAGTTTTTAACATTTTAACATCTCCAGTGTAAATGCCCTTCTCTCCTTGCCCTTCTCTCTCTCTCCCTCCCTCCCTCCCTCCCTCCCTCCCTCCCTCCCTCTCTCTCTCTCTGTATGTGTGTGTGTGTGTGTGTGTGTGTGTGTGTGTGAGAGAGAGAGAGAGAGAGAGAGAGAGAGAGAGAGAGAGAGAGAGAGAGAGAGAGGTACATGTTTGGGAAGTACTGACACTACTCTTTGGAATATTCTTTCTTTTTAAAGATATATTCAATTTCTTTTTTTCTTTTTAAAAATTTATTTGTACTGTTGTTTTGCCTCATGTGTCTGTGCATACCACCTGCATTGAGTGCCCATGAAAATCCAAAGAGGTGGTTGGGTTCCTTGGAGCTTAGTATCATCCTTGTGGATGCTAGGAACCAAAGCCACAGCTTCTGAAAGAGCGGCAGGTGCTTTCCTTAGTGCCTAACCTATGTCTTAAGCTCCCAGTGTTTAGTGTTTTAAACACTATTCTATGAGATATTGTCAGCATAGGCATAAACTTAAGTATATATGCTTTTTCAACAAGCAAAAAATAGAAATTAAAATTTCTGCTTTTATGCCATTTTTTTTAATCTCCTCTTTATGGAACCTGTAGATAAGTTGTACTTGAATTCCCTATTCAGTACAAGGTTATAACTGAATTATGTATTTTAAATTACATAAAACTTGTGTCATACGTTTGTTTCATGAATAAGGATTAATGTCAAACATTGTCGTTATTCTTTAGCCTTTTGGGTTTTTCTGTAAAATGAGAACATCTACTTTGCAGAGTCATTGTGAGCTTTACCTTAGGCAGTGTTATGATTTACCACCAGAAGTACCTTGGTAAGTCAGAGCCAAGATGTACTGCAGAGATCACAGCAGCATGCAGCAGATCTCGAGTGAGGGGTCTCCGGGATGCAGAGATCACAGCAGCATGCAGCAGATCTCGAGTGAGGGGTCTCCGGGAGGGGGGTCTACAGAGGCTGCCTGTGAGGGAGGGTGGAGGAGAAAGAGCAGGAAAAGAAGACACTGACTTTTTATTAGAGGGTAGAACATAAGTGCATAGGGAAAATCTTTACCTCATAGCAGCAGCGGAAATGTGTTGCATTTTGGTGACTGATAACATGCCACTGTCACTCAGTTACTGAAGGTGAAGTCAGGAGTGGCATTTTCCAACATATAATATCTGTAGAGTTCTGTTACAGTTATCCAATTGCTACAGGTTAAAATCAAATATTTTATATATTAATTATGAGTTGAATTTGAAATTAGGTAATAGTTAATTAAGAAAATGGATGAATATAAAATGCCATGTCTGAAGTGTTAAAGTTTTTACCCTTTCTGGCCCATCTTGGTGTGTCACTTGAGATCCTTTTGCCTTAATACTTTTAGATTTATTTTTTCTTACTTTTTTGTCTGTGTTTTTGTGAGTGTCTGCTTGTGGAGGTCAGTGCCTGTGCATTGTGTTCTACATGGGTGCTAGGAATTGAACTTAGGTCTTCCAGGAGAGCAGCAAGCACTCTTAACTGCCGAGCCATTATTTCAGCCCTCCTCATTCTTTTTTTTTTTTTTTTTTTTTTTTTTTTTTTTTTTTTTTTTTTTTTAACGTGACACCCCTTTAAATGGAATATTGTGGCACTTAGATCCTGACATATTGGTCCTAGTGTATTGTTTATTTCGCCTGCCTACCTGGTCACAGCTTTCTGAGTTTGAATATGATTCTGTCTGTAGCCATTATTTGCCTCCCATTGTGAGACAGTCTTTAAAAACAACTAATATTTAAAGGGGAGATAGTTCTCTTCCAAAGGATTGTCTTAGGGTTTGTTTATTTTTACTATAAACTGAGTTGTGTGGTAGATGCAACTTTTCTGGCTTTCTTTATAGTTCCCTTTCTTGGCTATCAAGTCCCACTATAGAAAAATGTAATCTTTTAAAAATAAACCTGATGCCCTGTTTGCTAGCCACAGTATAGAAAGTTGGGATGAGGGTGGTGATTCTGATCCCTGCCCACCTCCTTGGTACACCTGAGCAGTTTGAGGGCTGGAGAACAATGCAGTGATGTCACATGTAGTCATTTGAATGAGAATGACTCCTGTGGGCTTAAATAACTTGGGCATTGTTTGGGAAGCTAAAGGGGAATGGCCTTTCTGGAGGAAGTACAGTACTGCTGCAGTATGAAAGGAAAAGGCCTTCTGCCACAGCTGTTTGTGCCCTTTACTTGAAGCTTGTGTTTGAAGATGTGAACCCTCAGCTTTCTGCTCTGGCTAGTGTGCCTTCCCTGCTGTCTTCTGTTATTCCTCCCTGCCATGATGGACTCATTTTATCTTTTGGAGTCATAAGCCAAAATACCTCACCCCCCACCCCCACACCTCCCACCCCCGTGACAGGGTTTCTCTGTGTAGCCCTGGCTGCCCTGGAACTCACTTTGTAGACCAGGCTGGCCTCGAACTCAGAAATCCACCTACCTCTGCCTCTGCCTCTGCTGGGACTAAAGGTGTGTGCCACCATGCCCAGCCAAAATAAACTCTCTTAAGTTGCTTTGGTCATGGTGTTTTATCACAGCATCAGAAAAATAACTAATAGTTTAAGGCTCCTTTAAATCTAGGACACTCACTTCGAAGGGCACTGTCTAGTACTCCCTGTGCACTGTCCATTATTTTATGTCAGTGTTTCACTTTCTCCTCTCCTCTGGTCCCTTCACCCCAAAGCTGATGAGAAAATCAGACATAGTAGGAAGGAAATATCTGCTCTATTTTGTCTACTAATGAATCTGTATTTGCACTTAGCCCAGTGCCGGGCAGTTACTAATATGCCTTCCCTCTGCTTCATAACAACCTCCTTAATTACTGTTCTTGCTCCCTTCCGTGTTATTACCTCTCTTTCTTTATCAAATTAGCCATGTCAGCATACAAGTTGAAATAGCACCTGTCTTTAAAAGAGAAAACAAAAAACTTCTTGGAGACCAGACAACTCCTGTAGTTATGGCCTACCATCTCTGTTCCTTGTTGCAGCAAGACACTTGGAAGACATTGACTATCTTTCTTTCTGTTCTTAAAGTGTCTCCATGAGATCCCACTCCCCTGAAAAAGTAGTTCTGTTGAAGGGAATGGGTGATCTCTGAGACTGGCCTCACTGCAGTGCATGGCAAGTTCATGCTTACACTCCCTCCCTTTGCTTCCACTATTCCTGTCTGCATGATGGACACACTGTGTCAGTGTCAGGGTGCTCTTCATTTTTCACACACTTGGTTCCCAAGGTAGGTGGATCTTGTGGATTCCACCTGTTCCTCAGATGTGTCTCACCTGAAGGCAATCCAGCTGATGTCTAGCTTGTGCTTCCCTTATAATGTTGGCCTCTCCTCCATGACATGAGCTCTTTTGTCCAGTGGTCTCCTTTTGGAGGTTACAGTCTCTAAGGCTAAGTTCCTGACTTCCATCATGTCGGTATTTCCTTACTCTAACATTCTCAGATTTCTCAGGGAAAAAACTACCAAGGTTTTTGAAAACATTGCTAGAATCACCACCATGTTACAGATTTTTATTTCTTACTAATTTAATACTGCTGGGATGGAATAATTCATCTGTGCTTTGTTATGTACTTATAAAATAGAAGTTATTATTATTAAATAAGTTCATAATTTGTATATATAATTCTGGATTTCCCTATTCTTTAATTGCCAAAAGGCCCAGATATATAAGAATAAGGCTGTCTTTTGATAAGATTCTTCTGAATAAAGAAGTAGAAAGTGACAAAGACTGAAAATGAGTAGTTCTTCCTCAGCTTAGTACATAAATTGACAAGGAATTCTACTATGTTCTCTTATTTTTGATGGCCTTTTGTTATCACCTTAAGTTTTTTCTTCTCTCCAACATCTGCTAATGTTTAAGTGGAGTAATTTCTCTGGTATTGGCAAAGTCTGGAAAGTGCTTCAAATATATCTAGCTATTGTTCTGAAGATACTGAGTGGGTCAGATTTGGGATTAAACTCATGTTGTGACCTTGACAGTCAACATTCTCTTTGACTGTAATGTATAGACATATTGACTACTATGCTTTCTTTGTTCTCTTTGTCTTAAACAGGCTGCAGATACTTTGGCTGTGAGGCAAAAGCGAAGAATTTATGATATCACCAATGTCTTAGAGGGAATTGATCTAATTGAAAAAAAATCAAAGAACAGTATCCAGTGGAAGTAAGTCACAAACTTTACTCAAACACTCTACCTGATAGAAATCAAACTTTAAAGTTTTCTTTCTCCCAAATGCTTAGTTTTAGTCCTGTAATCACACCAGACCTGTCTTCTAGGGGACAGACCTTTGGCCCTGCCTATGTGCCCACTGTGTGCTGGATGTTTCCTTGCCCTCTCCACTGTTTGATGTATTAGCCATGTTGAGGTTGCTTGCTTATGACAAATACTTTCTGTTTTTAAAAGTACTTCCTTTGGCCTTCGCTTTTTCCTTTGTTAGAATTCTGCCCAAATACCAGATGTTAGAGTTAACTTTACCAGTGCCTTATTGTACACTAGGAGAGTTTTAAATTTAACTACTAGAGCTTATATGATTTATTTATTATTATGGGCATTGGTATTTTGCTTGCATGTGTGTTGTGTGTGAGGGCACCATATTTTCTGACAGACAGTTGTAAGTTGGCATGCGGTTGCTGGGAATAGAACTGTGTCCTCTGGAAGAGCAGCCAGTAGTGCCCTTAACTGCTGAGCCATTTTTCTAGATTCCTGTCAGTAAAATTTCTAGAAAGTGTGTTTAGAGCTTTGGTGTTTAAATTTTGTAAGGTTTATAATATTTGATTTTCAGAAGAGTGTAAACTCATTTTGATTAACCTATAGGTCAGTTTTATTACTATAAAAATAGGAGTCTTATCCTGTGAGTATTTATTCTCATGCTTTTAAGGGGTGTAGGTGCTGGCTGTAATACTAAAGAAGTTATAGATAGATTAAAGTGTCTTAAAGCTGAAATTGAAGATCTAGAATTGAAGGAAAGAGAACTTGACCAGCAGAAGTTGTGGCTACAGCAAAGCATCAAAAATGTGATGGAAGACTCCATTAATAACAGATATCCTTCTGTGTAAGTTATATATGTAAGACACATAATGTATATACAGTGCTTCTTTAGTCTCACGTGAGTCATCTGCTTATGCAGTTAAGTTTTACAAATGAATATAGCATTTTATAATTTTCTAATAACTAATATTTTTTTATTTTACAATGAGAAGAGGTTTAAAATTTTATTTTATTTTTTTTTTAGATTAGATTGAATTTTTCTTTTTCTATTTAATCTTTTTTTTTCACACTACAAATTTTATCCCCCTCCTGGTCCAACCTCTGACTTCCCTACCCCATACCTCCTCCCAACCACCTGTTTCCATGAGGATGTCTCCACTCCCCACTCCCCAAACCCCCACCCCACCAGACCTCTAAATTCCCTGGAACCTCCTGTCTTGTGAGGGTTAGGTAAATCTCTGACTGAACCCAGACCTGGCAGTCCTCTGCTCTATATATGTTGGGGCCGTCATATCAGCTGGTGTATGCTGCCTGGCTGGTGGTCCAGTGTCAGAGAAATCTCTGGGATTCAGGTTAATTGAGACTGCTGGACCTCCTACAGGGTTGCCCTCCTACTTCTTCCAGCTTTCCCTAGTTCAACCACAGGGGTCAGCAGCTTCTGTCTATTGGTTAAGTGTAAATATCTGCATCTGACTCTTTGAGCTGCTTGTTGGGTCTTTCAGAGGGCAGTCATGATAGGTCCCTTTTTGTGAGTGCACCATAGCCTCAGTAATAGTATGATACTGAGGCCTTGGAGCCTCCCCTTGAGCTGGATCCCACCTTGGACCTGTTGCTGGACCTCCTTTTCCTCAGGCGTTTCTCCATTTTTGTCCCTGCAGTTCTTTCAGACAGGAACAGTTATAGGTCAGATTTTGACTGTGGGATGGCAAACCAATCCCTCACTTGATGCCCTGTCTTTCTGCTGTAGGTGGCCTCTACAAGTTCCCTCTCCCCACTGTACGGCATTTCATCTAAGGTCCTTCCTTCCCTTTGAGTCCTGAAAGTCTCTCACCTCCCAGGTCTCTGGAGGGTTCCCCCACCTCCTACCTCCCAAGGTTGCCTGTTTCTATTCTTTCTACTGGCCCTCAGAGCTTCAGTCCTTTTCCCCCACCCAATACCCCAACTCCTCCCCCATCTCCTTTCCCACACAGGTCCTTCCCTCTCTTCTCCCTTATTGCTTTCCTCTTCCTCCCAAGTGGGACTGAGGCATCCTCACTTGGGTCCTTCAGCTTGTTGACCTTTTTGAGTTCTGTGGACTGTATCTTGGGTGTTCTGTACTTTTTTTGGGGGGGTGTCATATCCATTTACTAGTGAGTACATACCATTCATGTCCTTCTAGGTATGAGTTACCTCACTCAGGATGATATTTTCTAGTTCCATCCATTTGCATGCAAAACTCAGGATGTTCTTGTTCTTAAAAGCTGAATAGTATTCCATTGTGTAAATGAACCACATTTTCTGTATCTAGTCTTCCTTTGCCAGACATCTGGGCTGTTTCCAGCTTCTGGCTATCACAAACAGGGCCACTGTGAACATAGTGGAACACATGCCCCTGTGGCCTAGTGGGGCATCTCTTAGGTATATTTCCAAGAGCGGTATATGGCTGGGTTTTCAGATAGATCTATTTCCAATTTTCTGAGGTTTCTGATTTCCAGGGTGGTTGTACCAGTTTGCAATCCCACCAACAATAGAAGAATGTTCCTCTTTCTCTACATCTTTGCCAACATGTTCTGTTACCTGAGGTTTTGATCTTAGACATTATGATTGGTGTGAGGTGGAATCTCAGTCTTTTTGTTTTGCATTTCTCTGATCACTAAGGACTTTAAACATTTCTTTAGGTGCTTCTCAGTCATTTGAGACTCCTCTGTTGTGAATTCTCTGTTTAGTTATATAACCCATTTTTTGATTGGGTTGTTTTGTTTCTGGGTTGGTTACCTTCTTGAGTTCTTTGTATATTTTTGGATATTAGGATATGTAGGGTTAGTGAATATTATTCCCCAATCTGTAGGTTGCCAATTTGTCCTATTGACTATTTCCTTTGGCTTACAGAAGCTTTCCAGTTTGATGAGGTCCCATTTATCAATTCTTGATCTTAGAGCATGGGCCATTGGAGTTCTGTTTAGGAAATTCCTTCCCCAACCCCCATCCACCTACCAAGCCAATGGTTCTGAAGCTCTTTCCCATTTTCTCTTCTATTAGATTCAGTGTATCTGGTTTTATGTTGAGGTCCTTGATCCACTTGACTTGAGCTTTGTACAAGGTGACAAATATGAGTCTATTTTCATTTTTCTACATACAGACATCCAGTTAGTCCAGCACCATTTGTTGAAGATGCTTTTTACTATTGTATATTTTGGGCTTCTTTGTCAAAGATCAAGTGTCCCCATAAGTATGTGGTTTTTATTTCTGGGTCTTCAATTCTATTCCATTGATCAACTTGTCAGTCTCTGTAACAATACCTTGCAGTTTTTATCACTATTGCTTTGTAGTATAGCTTGATATCAGGGATGGCGATTTCCCCCAACAGTTCTTTTATTGTTAAGAATTGTTTTTGAGCTGGGCATGGTGGTGCACGCCTTTAATTCCAGCACTCCGGAGGAAGAGGCAGGTGGATTTCTGAGTTCAAGGCCAGCCTGGTCTACAAAGTGAGTTCCAGGACAGCCAGGGCTATACAGAGAAACCCTGTCTCGAAAAAACAAAAAAAAGAATTGTTTTCGATGTTATTCTGTGTTTTTTGCCTTTCCAGATGAATTTGAGAATTGCTTTTCCCATGTCTTTGAAGATTATATTGGGATTTTGATGAGGATTGCATTGAATCTGTAGATTGCCTTTGGTACAGTAGCCATTTTTACTATGTTAATTCTAACAATTCATGGGCATGGGAGATATTTTCATTTTCTGAAATCTTCTTCGATTTCTTTCTTAGGAGACTTGAAGTTATTGTTATACAGATCTTTTACTTGTTTGTTAGAGTTACCCCAAGATTTTTATATTATTTGTAGCTATTGTGAAGGGAATTGTTTCCCTAATTTCTTTCTCAGCCTGTTTATCATTTGTATAAAGGAAGGCTACTGATTTATTTGAGTTAATATCTGGCCACTTTGCTGAAGTTTTTTTACCAGCTGGAGAAGTTCTCTAGTAGAGGTTTTGGGGTTGCTGATATATACTATCATATCATCTGTAAGTAGTGATACCTTTATTTCTTCTTTGCCAATTTCTATCCCCTTGATCTGTTTTTGTTGTCTTATTGTCCTAGCTAGCACTCCGAGTTCTATATTGAATAGATACGGGGAGAGTGGGCATCCTTGTCTTGTTCCCGATTTTAGTGTGATTGCTTCATGTATCTCTCCATTTAATTTGATATTGGCTGATTTGCAGTAAATTGCTTTTATTATATTTAAGTATGGGCCTTGAATTCCTGATCTCTCCAATACTTTTAACATAAAGGGGTGTTACATTTTGTCAAATGCTTTTTCTACATTTAAGGAGATGATCATGCGATTTTTTTTTTCAGTTTGTTTATATAGTGGATTACATTAATGGGTTTTCATATGTTGAACCAACCTTGTATCCCTGGGATGAAGCCTACTTGATTGTGGTGAATGATGGTTTTGATGTGTTCTTGGATTCAGTTTGCAAGAATTTTATTGAGTATTTTTACATCAGTATTCATAAGTGAAATTGGTCTGAAGCTCTCTTTTTTGGTTGCATCTTTATGTGGTTTAGGTATCAGAGTAATTGTGGCTTCATAGAATTAATTACATAGTGTTCTTTCTGTTTCTATTTTGTGGAATAGTTTGAGGAATATTGGTATTAGGTCTTTACTGAAGGTCTGGTAGAATTCTGCAATAAATCCCTCTGATTCTGGGCTTCTTTTGGTTGGGAGTTTTTTTAATGACTTCTTCTATTTCCTTGTGTGATATGGGCCTGTTAAGATAGTTTACTTGCTCTTGATTTAACTTTGGTATGTGGTATCTATCTTGAAAACCACCTATTTTATCTAGACTTTCCAGTATTGCTGAGTACAGGTTTTTGTGTAGGATCTGATGTTTGTTTGTTTTTTAAATTTTCTCCATTTCTATTGTTATATCTCCCATTTCAATTCTGATTTTGTTAATTTGGATACTGCCTCTGGGCCCTTTAGTTAGTTTGGCTAGGGATTTATCTATTTTGTTGATTTAAAGAACCAGCTTCTGAAGCCGGTGTCGCACGCCTTTAATCCCAGCACTTGGGAGGCAGAGGCAGGCGGATTTCTGAGTTCGAGGCCAGCCTGGTCTACAGACTGAGTTCCGGGACAGCCAGGGCTATACAGAGAAACCCTGTCTCCAAAAACAAAAACAAACAAACAAACAAACAAAAAGAACCAGCTTCTGGCTTTGTTGATCTTTGCTCTCTTTGTTTCTATTTGGTTGATTTCCTTCCTGAGTTTGACAATTTCCTGAGGTCTACTGCTCTTGGGAGTATTTGCTTCTTTTTGTTCTACAGCTCTCAGGTTTGCTGTTAAGTTGCTAGTATAAGATCTCTCTAGTTTCTTTACCAGGGCACTTAGTGCTATAATTTTTTCTCTTAGCACTGCTTTCATTGTATCCCATAAGTTTGGGTATGTTATGTCAAGATTTTCATTGAATTCCAGGAAGTCTTTAATTTCTTTCTTTATTTCTTTCCTGGCCAAGTTATCATTGAGTAGAGAGTTTTTCAGTTTCTACTTGTATGTGGTCTTTCTGTTATTTTTGCTGTTATTGAAGACCAGCCTTAGGCCATGGTGTTCTAATAGGATGCATGGGATTATTTCAGTCTTTTTATATTGGTTGAGGGTTGTTTTGTGACGAATTATATGATCGATTTTGTAGAAGGTTACATAGGGTGCTGAGAAGAAAGTGTATTCTTTTGTTTTAGGATAAAATGTTCTATAAGTATCTGTTAAATCCATTTGGTTCATAACCTCTATTAGTTTCACTGTATTGCTGTTTAGTTTCTGTTTTAATGACCTATCCATTAGTGAGAGTGGGGTGTTGAAGTCTGCCAATATTATTGTGTGAGGTGCAATGTGTGCTTTGAGCTCTAGTAAAGTTTCTTTTATGAATGTGAATGCTCTTGCATTTGAGCATAGATGTTCAGAATTGAGAGTTCATCTTGGTAGATTTTACCTTTGATGAGCATGCAGTGCCCCTCCTTGTCTTGTTTTATAACTTTGGGTTGGAAGTCAATTTTATTCGATATTAGAATGGCAAATCCAGCTTGTTTCTTTGGATAATTTGCTTGGAAGAACATTTTCCAGCCTTTTACTCTGAGATAGTGTGTTTCTTTGTTACTGAGGTGTGTTTCTTGTATGCTGGATCCTGTTTGCATATCCAGTCTGTTTTCTTATGTCTTTTTATAGGTGAGTTGAGTCCATTAATATTGAGAGAGATTAAAGACAGATGACTGTTAATTCCTGTTATGGTTGTTTTTGTAGGTGGCATGTGCATGTGGTTCTATCCTTTTGGCTTTGTTGTGAGATGATTAATATCTTGTCTTTTCTTTGGTGTTTAGATTTGGAGTTTAGATTCCTCTGTAGGGCTGGATATGTTCTCTTAGAGTCTGAGTGACCTCTGACCAGGCTTTTCTGGCTTTCAGTGTTTGTGTTGAGAAGTCTGGTGTAATTCTGATAGGTCTACCTTTGTATGTTACTTGGCCCTTTTCCCTTGCAACTCTTAATATTCTTTCTTTGCTCTGTGCATTTAGTGTTTTATTATGTGACTAGATGATTTTCTTTTTGGTCCCATTTATTTGGTGTTCTATAGGATTCTTATACTTTTATGGCATTATCTTTCTTGGGGAAGTTTTCTTCTATGGTTTTGTTGAAGACATTTTCCCGTCCTTTGAGCTGAAATCATCGTTCTCCTCTACGAGTTATTAGATTTGGTCTTTTCATTGTGTCCTGAATTTCCTGGATGCTGTGGGTTAGGAGTTTTTTATGTTTTGAATTTTCTTTTCCAGTTGTGTTGATCTCTTCTACCATATCTTCTATACCTGAAACTCTCACTTCCATCTCTTGCATTCCGTTAGTAATACTTACATCTGTGATTCCTGACCTCTTTCCTAGCTTTTCCATTTCCAGGTTTGCCTCCATTTGTGTTTTCTTTATTGTTTCTACTTCCACTTTTAGGTCTTGGACCGATTTATGATTTATTCAATTCCTTCACCTGTTTGTGTTTTCCTGTATTTCTGTTGTGCCCAGTTTGTAAAAACCCCAGAGAGATCACCAGGAATCTCAACGCCAATGTAAACATGTGAGGGTCTTTATTCAAGGAAAAGCTTGGGTCACCAGCCCTCCTGATGAAACAGGAAGAAGAGTAAACTTTCACATCTAACTGAAGAGAGTTTATAAAAGAAAAACAAAAACAAAACAAAACAAAACAAAACATCGCACGCAGGGATTTCCAACCCTTGGCATTACATGAGAGGGTAAAGAAATGTTGGTCTTTAAGCACCTGGTTAAACCACAAGGAGGGAGCATATATCAAAAAGGAGCACCTTGACCTGGGAAAGACTTATGTGTTCTTAGCCCACTCTGTTGTTATAAGCCAGCTCCAGCTGCTGTGTCTATTTTGAACCTGCTAGGAACATTTCGTGATTTTTTTTTTTCTCAGACCTCAAGGGAGGGGGCCATGCCTCTCCAAGAACAAGTTAACTTAGAATGGAGAAAGAAGAAATTTGAGTTTTATTCTTCTACCTCAGTCCCTTCATTTTTTAAGGGATTTGTTTCCTCTTTAAGGACTTCTACCTATTTAGCTGTGTCTTCCTGTATTCCTTTAAATGAGTTATCTTCCTTAAAGGACTCTTATCTTCATGAGATAGGATTTTAGGTCAGCTTCCTGATTTTCAGAAATGTTGGTGTATTCAGGGCTTGCTGTGGTGGGAGAACTGGGTTCTGATGATGCCCACATATATTGGCCTCCCTTGCTTATGGTCTTGCACTTGCCTCTCACCATCTGAATATCTCTGGTGTTTGCTCTTCTGGGTGACTCTGTCTGGAGTCTGCATCTTTTGTCCCTAGGCTACTTCAGGTCTCCTAGTAGGCCTGTGACCCTGGCTCTAGCAGACCTCCTGTGAGACCTTCAAACTGTTGGGTCTTCAGAGGAGCTGTGGAGATATTCTCCAATGGGGCCTATGGACTGTGGTTTGTTTCCCTGTGTGCAGCAGAGCTCCTGGGGTGCTTCAGTCTGTGGAGTCTACAGGGGAGCAGACTAGCTAACAGTCTATCCCAGCAGAAGGGGAGTGGAATTTAGCAGACAGGAGTTTTGGAGGATGATGGGTCCTGAGTCCACTGGGCTCCCAGTGGCAGCTGTGGGACTTACCTAAGTCTGAGTGCAGCAGATCTGAGATGCCTCATAGAATAGTATTTTTAACATACTATCATTTTAAGTTGTATGTATTAACATATTTGTGTTGTAATGAGGCGAGAAAGATACATACTTTCAGTGTACCAACAGGCAGAATGCAGTATTGTGGCTTAGCACAGAGCTCTGTGAATACTATTGTTATTGTAAAGTACCTTAAATAATTATGTTCAGTTCTGAGGCAGTAAGAACTGAGCAGTTTTCAGTTTTGAAAAATTAATTTGAGTTTAAAGGAATGTCATAAATGTATAGTCTATGCGGCTTCTGCCTAATGTTATCCGGAGAACAGTTATTGTGATGTGGTCAATGTGTTCTTTACACATCACCATCTTTCCTTAGAGACCTTGGAGATTTCTTTTGTGTGCTTGTTTACCTGTACTTTTTGTTTTGTTGAGTTTTCCATAGTTTCTCTGTGTAGCCCTGGTTATCCTGGAAGTTACTGTGTAGACAAGGCTGGACTTGAACTCCTGCCTCTGCCTCCCAAATGCTCGATTAAAGGCATGTGCCACCATCCCCAACAATTTTTTTGGAAAATTTGCAGTTTACCCTTTATTCACCTCACAGAAATATTTGAGTAAGACATACAAAGCATTCCTTCTGTTGTCTGTTGTTACTTGTGTGGGGGCCAGAGCTCCATACTCATGTTAGACCAGTGGGAATTTTCAAGCTGTGTTCTGTGGAACCCAAAATTCAGAAACCATTGAAGTGATCTAGAATTTGTTGCCCTGTTTTGTAACTTTATAAGATTTTTTACTATACCCAAGTCACTATGATTTAGCCAATTCTTAGAAATGGCAAGGGCCCATCCAGAATTATACTAGTGGACTGTTCAATCCTAAAGCATATGAACCTCCATCTGACCACACATCCATGATGCAATAATCCTATGCCTTCTTCATCCCAGGGACAGGCAACCTGGAATCCAATAAAGAGTTAGTCAAGATTATTCAAAGTAACCACTTCTGAAACGTTTCTCTTTCTCCACCTTGCTTTTTATATGAAGACCCTAACAACAGCTCTGGACTAATGCTTTCTCCTGACTTCTAATTACACCATTCTATTTCCCATGCAAACCTGTGACTTTTGTCTCTAGGAGCTATGAGCCTCTTTCTGTAGCCGTTAATAAAAGATTGGTAGTTACCCAAGAGAATTGAGCCTGCTCTCTGCCAGTGTTGATGCTCTTTCCCATTCATTCTCTGTGTACACACACCGTGTGTGTGTGTGTGTGTGTGTGTGTGTGTGTGTGTGTGTGTGTGTTCCCATCATACCCCAGAAGTCCTCACAAGTCATGAACCAGAATCACTACTTAAAAAGTTGTATTTTGTTTTTGTGACCATGTTGCAGTTTGTGTGACCATGTTTGTGTGACTTGATTCACTAGATTTCAATTTGGCATTTAGGTATAGTAAAATGTATAGACCTTGATATAAATGTTGTTCCTTAACTCTTATGACAGTACATTTTCTTATGTAACTCACGAAGATATCTGCAATTGCTTTCATGGTAAGTACTGTCAACCTGCTTTTATATCTTTTTATTCTTCTTTGTTTTTGTTTTTTTGGAGACAAAGTTTTTCTGTGTAGACAGGCTGGCCTCTAGTTCAGAGATTTGCTTCCTAGAATTAAAGGTATGGGCCACTACCACCTACTATATTTTTTGAACAACCTGTAGATTCTCACAATTCCCCATACACTCAGCCTGTTGGTGTTTTCAGGAGTGGGGAATATTTTTTGCCTTTCTCTGCAGCAGTGTGTTGCTAGGTTGCTTCTGTTTCTCTTTTTATGGCAGTAACCTTTTTTACAGCTTTTATTTCATGTGTGGGAGGCCAGGGCAACCAAGGGACAAAGAACTTAAATCAGCAGGATATAACAGCCTTTTGAAGGTCACAGTCAATAACAAGACTGGATATAGGGAATGTGAAACATAAGTATTGTCAGAAACTGTACAGTAAGTAGTAATCACAGGTGAAACCTGGTGACCAAAGTTACCTGAATCCGCTTTATAATCTTATTCCAAACCCTGCTCCATCTTCTGTGTCCCATGCTTACTGCTTGAAATGACAGTGTGATGTATTCACTAAAGTAAGGACACTACCTCCAAAATTGTGAAATAAAACTCTATGCTTGTTTATATTATGCATGTTTCAAAAGATAGCATGTATTGCCCACCCAGAGTGATCAATTGGCCCAGTTATCATTTCATATACAAACTGAATTTCAGTGAAGACTGTTGGTA